>MJUU01061702.1:0-31703 GCA_002080025.1 Modiolus philippinarum | reverse complement strand
GTCTGTAATATCTGTGCATTCGAAGAGCAGCCAAATCCCTCGGTGGAAATTGTCTGTAATATCTGTGCATTCGAAGAGCAGCCAAATCCCTCGGTGGGAAGGCAATCTCGATATTCATTTCTCTAATTCTAACCCCGTTGGGTTCCTACGATAGACCGTTATATTTGATTTTTTAGGCCCTGCATTAGCGTAAATATTCGCAAATCCGGGGAGATGAACAAGTTTCCACGTTGACTGAATTTATAGACATTTTATATATATATATATATATGAAATAGTTGCCTCGAAACAAAAGTATAAAGATTTTGCTCTTGTTGATTTCAGTATAACCATGTTGCATTTAACAGGTTTGGAATAATCTCAATTCGGACAATATATTCTAATAAGGATAAAAGGTTATATCCTAATTGGGATTAGTGATTAGTGATTAGTTATTCGTTAATAACATTTTCCATGTTTAAAGGCACATTATCACCCATGAAAATTATAAATGTATACGGTTAGAGCTTTCAGACATAATTCTGTTGTCATTAGAATGTTGAATTTTTTCGCTGATCGATTTATAACTGAAAACAATCAGTCGCATTACTTAATCTTTTAAGAGTTTACAACTATTCTCTGCCTTTTGTTTTCATAGAAAATGAAAAGGGTAATTACCCCAATTTCGGATTATTCCAAACCTGCTAAATAATTTTCTCTCATTGCCGACAAAGTAGTTATCAATAAATGTCAAAAATCAAGAAGACGTCGTAAACGATCTACAACTTCCTTGTCTGCTGAAGATCAAGTATATCATATGTGTGACCAGCTACGAGCCTTAATTACGACTATTAAAGTTTTAAAGTTTCTGCAAAAAATGTAAATGGATTTCACTTTAATTTATATTAATTCGGGTATACAGTGTCTATCATTTGTAATGAAACGTGCTATCATCATTTTTTTTCAATATTACAAAAATAAGCAGTCCTATACGTTCGTCAACCGTTACGTACTTTTATGTTATACCTGTTTGCATATCGTGTTTTGTCCTTTCCTGAAACAGAAATTAAAATCATAATAAAATGACTAATTTCCAGCAGAAAATTTACTAATATAATACGAGTAAGTCCGCTGGTACATGATGCCTTTATTTGAAAAAAAAAGATCAATATACTACATCTAAAAAACTTCACTGATTCATTGATACAAGGTAGACAAGGATACAAAGTAGGTACAAGTAAAAATTCGTATCACACAGTTTATTTATCTCAATTCATAGTCACAATATTAACGATTTCTGCAAATGACTGAAACTATTATATCTGTTAGATTCTCTCAAAGTGGATGAGAACTGATACGTCAGTCTAAAATGAATTATCAAAAGACAACGGCAATATCTGAAACACTAAGATGAAAAGACATCACAAAACTATGGCAAAGAGAAAATAGAAACGCACATTCAGATAAACAACATGGAACAAATAAATAATGATCAGCGGGTCAAGTGTCCCAGTAGAGAGTTTAGTTAGAATATCGTTTCTCATATACGACAGTCGCAGTGGTAAACACGTCAATTTTCAAAATCAAATCACGGAAAAACAATCTAAAACTGTTAAAGGGAAACATCTGTAGTCATCTAGGAAATAGGGGCCGTGTTAACGAAGCTGTCTTAGGACTAAGATATGTCTTAAGATGGTCTTATGACATGTTTTAGTCCTAAGTCAGGTTAATGAACGTGTCCTAAATTAAGATATATCCTAAAATCAATCCTAAATTTAGGATACCAAAAGAGGTGTCCTAAGAGTGTCTTAAGTTGAAATATGGACTGAAAAGCAACATTTTTCATCTTCTGTAGCTCAAATTTAGAATCATTCATACAATGACGATTTTAATCGCACCGATATTCATTTTGTATCAAACTTGCACGATTTTATCCTTTGACACTGTGTGACATGACAGGCAACATCTTGATTACAGTTCAATTATGTAAACTACATGTATATAATACATGTATTGATTAGAATACAATGCCCCCAATTTTCGTTCATTACATTTAATGCAATTTCATTTCATACACCATAATGATCGTTTTATAATTATCACAATAACTTAAAATATTAGTTTATTTCATACTTTTAAATTTAAATATTCGTTGCATAGTTTAAAACTGTTATAAACTGTAACTTCGGTAGATTGTCATTTATAATTATTTGTTTTTAAAATCAATTTTATTATAGTCTTATTTAGGATACTAATTAGGACATCCTAAATTAGGATAGTCCTAAGATAGCTTTGTTATACAATCTAAGACATGTCTTAAGATAGTCACAACATGTCATAAGACATGTCTTAGGACATATCTTGGGATAGTTTCGTTCACACAGGCCCAGATATCCCATATCGCGTGAGATTATTTTTAATCAAGCTATAATGAATGGTGAAAAAGGTCATAATTAGATAGCGGTTATGTCAATATTAAAAAAGGGTATCAACAGAAAGAAATTAAATAACAAAATGGCGACGTTTCTGTTAATTTCGTTTCCGTATATGACCATTTCGACAACTTATTTCTCTTCAGTGCAGATTAAATCAACAAATCAAAATATTTGGACACCGTAGAACAAATCTCTGAAAAAAAGATACAAAATCTTCGAAAAGAAAGCAAATCGGTTTGATTATCTTAGATTCATTTCAATGGTTTTACATTTAAAACGAACAAAATGCGAATGCATTTTAAAAATACATGGTTTTTTATGATTGCGACATTAAAACTATCTGTTTTTTCTATTCACATGTTACTTGTTAAATCTTAACAACAAATACCAAAGATATACATACGAAAACAATCAAATTTAATCAGCTCTTATACTGGTGCATTATTTAAGGTGGAGGAAAATCTCACTTTGTCAAATACGACTCCGAATAGATATACAGATTTTTATTTGGCTTTGGATTTTTATTTGGCTTTGGATTCCAGTGACCTGAAGACTTTACATATAAACTGGCCTCTCACTGATACTGCCGATGTCTACTGAAATACATGAAGACTCTTAACCAAACCCGTCGGGGAGTTTTGAGTATGATTTTTCTTCTGTAGTGCGACAGTGTTTTACCAGCAGACTAGATTCCTTGAGCTAGCCGGCAGTTTAGCGGCGAGCACTCTTAAAACCCTTCTTTCAAAATTACGTTTTGTCTTATCCTTTTTCTGTTCCAAGATAGTGGTCATTGAGTTAGTAGTCTACCTGAATTGGGTTTTATTCGCATGTTTATGATACTATAGGGAAACGGGATAGAGAAAGGGGAGGTTTGGGTACCCATAAACCGGTTTAACCATACCACTGGCTTTTGCTTGTGCCGGTACCAAGTCCGGCTATCCCGAGTTCCTATCGTTATTTATGTTTGTCTCTTGTTTTCATTATTGTTTTTCTGGTGCAGTTTGCTTGTAAATTGTGGCATGTGATTGTAGTTCCTTGCCATTGTAGAAGTTTGCTGTTTTCCTGTTTTTTTAACAGAGGAAGACGGTTTTGAAAATTTTTGATCGATAGTATATTTGTTCAGTTGGGAAGGCCACATTTTCCACGGACTTTCTGAATTCAAATGGGCATAAAGTGTGCACCTCTTGTAGTTGATATAGTAGTCGAATTCATCGAAGGACTTTTCCAATAAAAAATAAATCTAGCCCAATCCTTTAATTTCTCCTTCCGTTCTATAGAGGATACTTCGCCACTAAACAACCCTCGCTTTGGTGAGTTTCTTCAGGTTATCTATAAAGAGGCTCGAACTTAAAAATACTGCAGACACTTCCCCATCTGCCTCATTCTCTGCTTTTCATTTTGAAATTTACAACTGATGTTTACTACAAACCAGGCTGTATAACAAACTTTCCAATTATCAACTTGAATTTTCCATGCAGAAACATTTCAACAGTGCCAGCATATGGAGTCTACACCTCAAAATCTATTCCTACTAAATGGTTTCTTCGAAAAACAGTGACTACCATGATATAGCTTAGTTGTTCACAAATACGCTACTTAAACAAAGGTATGTTACACATTACTTCAAATAATCCCTATAGAAGTTTACTGTCGACATCATGATCGTGTAGCTTTCAAGACCGCTATGGGATATCTGTTCGCAGATGACAAGAGATCTTTCCCTTTAGAGATATAGTTCGTTTTTTCTCTACTTAACTACCGGAATCGACATAATCAACACGGTTGGTGTCTTATCAAAAGCAGGAGATGCTAACTCTACGGGTGCACCTGATCCAACCTATGGTTTTTATTTGTCCGTGTTTTTCATCTTTGTATATGCGTGTCTCTTAATCGTTTTCTTTGGCGTTCTCATGATGTACCTTTCATTGTCTTTGTTTGTTTGGTTTTTTTGTTTTGTTTTGTTTTTGTTTGTTTTCTGATGTTGCCATTGCACTTGGATTGTTCCTCTCACTTGTTTTAAGTGAGGAAAGACATTTCAAGTCTTAATTACCAAAACTTTAATTTAAAATCAAAATGCAGATATGTCTCCTGCTACACATGTATAACGAACTTATAGTCTAATTCTTAGTGAAGATACTAACTAGTGTCAAAACAATTTTGCATAACCGGCTATGAAATTCGGACAAGTTTACACCTTATCCAAGATAAGTTTTTAGTTCAGGAAATAATATGATTTATTTTCTGTTTTTTTTTCAATAAATCATGTGAGTATGACCAGGACCTAACTCATTTTTTTTACAGTACACTAAACAATATATTACCTTTTCTTGTTCCTTTAAGGTTTATTTTTTTCTAGCTAAGTAAATGTTACTAAAAGAATGTGAAGAACGTGAAAGAGGGAGTTGTCTTTTTCCAAATGAGTAAGTTAAAACTGGAAGGTAAAAGAGCAAATAAGAAAAAACAAGTAAGACAGTAGATTATTTTTAAAAGGAAGAAATTCTGGCATGCTGTCAAATTATCTCAATTTGCTTATTTTTATTATAATATTAATGGATTAATAAATAAAAGGCCGTACAGAGCAGGTATCACCTTAACACCCCGAAGAACCCCAATGTAAAAGGGTCTCATTTTCAAGAATGTCAATCGACCTTTATTTTACATGTTCAAAAATTCAAATTAGGAGATAACTGTATTGTATTTGAAGATTTGGAGGCATCAGTTGGGGATTTGATGGTCGCAAATTGAGTTTACTGTCGACGCGTTAGCGGAGCCAGTAAACGGATATTTGCGATCATCAAATCCCCAATTCGTAGGGAGTAGAATTTTCTGTAGGCCTAATGATGGGACATTCAGAGGCACCGCCAAATCGAATGGATCATTGTACGGATATTAACAGATTTCCATCAATTTCAACGGCAATAATATTATCCCTTACTTGAGTTGGATTGCTAAACGTCTGGAAGATGTCAATGGGTTAATTTCTAATTCAAAATATTAACTCTGGACATCTGTCGGATGCCACACACCCGATTTTCATCACTGAAGCTACATAAATTTATTAGTATGAATAATGGAATGGAATTAAAAGCTATTTTATCTTACTTTTAATGGCTGAAAAAATATCTGCTGGAGTTGGAGAAGAAAGCAACGGATTTTCGTAAAAGATTCACAGAGAAAAGGATTATGTAGCGGGAATGGACTGCCTGTGCAGGTAGGTTTTCTTTGGTTGAATGTCAGTCTACCTTTGTGAATGTTAACGAAACTTTCTGTTCAACTGTTTATGGCAATGTTTTTTGGTATCGGAGATAACATTCGAATTGTTTGTAGCACGAGCGCTATCGTCTGCATGTCTACATGATGCCCATTGATATCAACTTGCGGAATTTCTCTGTTATTTAAGTAAAAAGAAACTTTTTGCAACTCCTATTCGCGATTTTGTGGATCTATTTAAACATGTTTCATCATAGGCCGAACGTTTACAATCAGTCAAAGAAGTTGAAGCGATGTGTATTGCCTCCATTTTATTTCATAAACAAACGCGTAGGAATCGTGTCAATTTCAGGAATGTCAACCGTGAAATCTATACCTTGAAAATTATTCAATTAACCAATCAGATAACAGGATTAATGACAAACTACATTAGAATTATGGTTCTCGAAGGCGTTCATTTTGGGTTGGATGTAGACCTGCAGATCACATTTTTTCGATGCCGACCATCTAATAAAGATTGTGCCTCACTTTGTTTTCAAATGGATCGACTTTCAGAGGAGAAGATAGTGAATGGTCCCCCATTAAGTTCGATGCTAAGGTATGTTGTCTGCTTTCGAAGGGGCTTCACGGACTCATTTTAAAGGAGGCATCATAAGAATATTGTGACAAAATTTGAATTGAATTGACTTTGATTGAGAGGATTGCTTTGAATGCTTTTCCATCTGTGAATCTGATTTGCTATCTTTTCCAGTAGAGTCCATTATTTAATTATATGATCAAAGTTTCTCACTGAAAACCATCTTGTATGATATGCAGAATTTTCCAATACATTTTCAATTAAACAAAACAAGGAATACTGTGACAACATTTTGTTCCTACTGGCTTTTCTGCTTTTATGAAAAGAAATATTTATTGCTGTTTTTCTTTTAAAATGGTTAACGAGAAAAATTTGCGATTAGTCAGTAAGCAATTAGGCCGTCAAATTTGTACAACAATCAAGGAAATGATTAGTTAGGAAATCGTATATGGTACAAACACAAAACAAACAATGGTGTACAGTAGTACAACACGATCATGAGACAAAATAGGGCATCCATCTTGTGGCAAGTTATGTGGTTAGGATGGGACAGTGCGAGAGTGAGATGCACGTGGTACGAGTAAATTATGAACTGAATTATGCTAATCTGTGGCAAAAATATGCATAATATACCTGCACTGATATGAATAGTCCAAAGAGACTAATTTGCGATTAGTCAGTAACAGTAAGCAGCTATCAAATTTCACAACAAATATCATTGCGTGATCCTGGATGTTAATTTAGATAACCCTCCGACAAAACAATCATACTGAAAGTTATTGTGAAAAACTCTTTTGAAGCGAAAAATGTTATATGTAAGTACATTTGAATCGGAAAATGTGATATTTAGACACAAAGGGTGAGGGTGAAATTGCCACGAGTTTTTCTATCCAGTTATGGGACACTTTAGAAATACGACGAAAAAACATGAAAACTGCGCAGACTCAACATAGAAAATTTCATTCATAATTTTGCAGATTTATTTTTGATTTAGAGTGACCTACTTGCGTCGGGTAATATAAAATAATTAGATAGTAAACGATCCTATAATTAATGTTCCAACTCCCCCTTCCAGCCCGGGTACGAAATAAATTTGCGATTAGTCATTATCCAGTAAGGCTTTCAAATTTGCACCCATACTGATACTCAAAGCCAAATTACAGAAGGCTAGGATACATGGTTCCTGAGAAAACTGTGACGCCGACGGAGACCACGCTGCTGATTCAAAACAATGGATAGTGATCCGTATAATTTATGTACCAATTTACCCCCCTACCCTGGGTATGAATAAAAGATAAATTCGCGATTAATCAGTAAGCAGCTACATGTAGGCTTTTAAATTTGCACAACAATCAAGAAAATGAACCGATAGGAAATCGTGTATGGTACAAAGACAAAACTAACAACAGTGGAACAACACGGTCACGATTTTGACAAAATAGCGACAAAATAGGGCATCATTCTTGTGGCAAAACTCCGTTACATGGTATTGTTCCCACTTCTGATACTCCATATCAAATTACAGAAGGCTGGGAAAATGGTGCCTGAGAAAAATGCGACACAAATTCTTTTGTGACGCTGACGTTGCTGTCGATGAAAGACGATGGATAGTGATCCCTATAATTTATGAACCAAGTCCCCCCTTTCCTCCCCGGGTTACGAAATAAATTTGCGATTATAAAGTAAGCAGACAGGCATTCAAATTTGCACAACAATCAAGGAAATAAATAGATAAGAAATCGTATAATTAATGTACCAAGTCGCCATCCTTTCTTCCCGGGTACGAGAAAAATTTGCGATTAGTTAGTAAGCAGCTAGGTCGTCAAATTTGCACAACAATCAAGGGAAATGAATAGTAAGGACATCGTATATGGTACAAATACAAAACTAACAATGGTGTACAGTAGTACAACACGATCACGATTTGACAAGATGGCGACAAAATAGGTCATCCATCTTGTGGCAAGTTATGTGGTTGGGATGGGACAGTGTGAAAGTGAGATGCACGTGGTACGAGTAAATTATGAACTGAAAATATGCTAATCTGTGGCAAAAATATGCATAATATACCTGCACTTATATGAATAGTCCAAAGAGACTAATTTGCGATTAGTCAGTAACAGTAAGCAGCTATCAAATTTCACAACAAACATCATTGCGCGATCAAAGATGTAAATTTAGATAACCCTCCGACAAAACAATCATACTGAAAGTTATTGTCAAGAACTCCTTTGAAGCGAAAAATGTTATATGTAAGTACATGTGAATCGAAAAATGTGATATTTAGACACAAAGGGTCAGGGTGAAATTGCTACGAGTTTTTCTATCCAGTTATGGGACACTTTAGAAATGATGACGAAAAAACAAGCTAACTGCACAGACTCAATATCAAAAATTTCATTCATAAATATGTAGATTTCATTCATGATTAAGAGTGACCTACTTGCGTCCAGTAAAATAATATATTAAGATAGTATACGATCCTATAATTGATGATAGTATATTTAATAAGAGAGGATCTATGTATGTTTTCCCAATAATGTCTTAAATTAAACACATTATTCTCTTTCGGAAATCTTGGAAGAGGTGTAAACTTGTATGACACATTTTATAGGGACAACCCAAGGATAACCGTGGCCAAGTTTAATTCTGAATGGCGTTGATGCTCATAAAGGATCTTTTCGATTTTTTAGATATTTTTATTAAGTTTACATGTTGGTTTCTTAATTCTGTTTTATTTTTGTCCGTTGATTTCGTAAATTAACTTAAGCCACCCCTTCATCAAATCAGTACATATTTTATGAAAGGATATGGAGTTATACCTTTTTCATTTGATAGAATATGATTTTCGTTGGGTACCTCATTCGTCTGCTGTGATCTTCCGAACACCTGAAACATTAAAAGCAGAATTCTAATGAAGCATGCTTTTTCGGCCTCATAACAGTACACTGCTGACGTTTAATCAATTTCTGACATTACAAAAGAATTCATCTACGAATCAAAAATAAGATTTTGAAAGTTGTTTTACTGGAAGCTACATTACAAAAACAAATTTAAATGAGAGAAGAATTGGAAACAACTCAAATGATAAAATTTCATTCACTGGAATACCTTCTAACAGAAGCACAAGCGAGAGACAAAAGACAAACGTTAATGGCCATACGAACTCGTGACTACTAGACTTGCACGAATTTGCAGTGATTGCCAGAATACTTTACCATTTAATGATATGTTTGTTGACGATCCCAGATCCATGGGTTGAAAGAACATTGATGTAGCGTTGCTCGACATTTAGCAATGAATTCCACTCAAACCACTGCTTGGGTACGTAAATAGCTAGTATGATCCGTTTTGACATTAACAGTCCGAAGAAACTAAATCCCACACCCACGGGCTTCAAAACATTGATGAAGGGCTGCTCGACATTTAGCAATGAATTCAGCTCAAACCAATGCAAGGGACCGTCTTGAACATACTGTAGGCATGGGTAAAGTTTATTGGTGAAGGCTTCAAGGTGGCTTCAAGATGAAGAACAACAATAAAACCGCTCTTCTATTGATTTGTTTTACTATATTTTTGTAGAAACCTTGCGTCATGTGCATTTAATCCGTTTAGACAGCGGTCGTGTCAAACATGTATTTGGGTACCAAACAATGTATGTACAGACACCGACAACGGTAAATATATTAGGTTTTTAACTTTGAGGGATTGTGATTTACAAATAAGGTACTTGTCAATTTAAAATGCATCAATAGAAGCATCCGAAAACCTAAATTTCTAATTTTCTTTCTAGATGCAAATGTCGAAATTGACCAAATCACCCGAAAACATGAACTGCATAACTGGCTATAGACATGTGTTGAATGAATTTGGCAGCTGTTTTATCAATTTAATGTTTGTGGTCGGAATATTTTGTCACAGCGGCCAGACAAGACCATAATCATAAATCTCCGATTGAGAAGAAGAGACATTACGACAAAGCAAACTATTTTGTCCCAATGGTTACGAAGTTGCATCTCAATCTATGCAAGTGATTATATGTACGAAGTTAATTCATAGCAAGGAACAATACCGATTACTGAGATGGTATGATTCCATAACAGATGTAGTCTTATGTAAACACGTCAAACCAGTACTAGTCTTCTCCTCCTTGACAAAAATGTAACATTCAGAGCTCTTATCATCTTCTGTATTCACCAGCCCAGTTGTCAGTTCTTCTGTACTGACCCGAAAGCGGATTATATTTTGAACCTTACAGTATCTAATTTTTTGTATAAATTTTGATGAAACTAAGGAGTATCTCCCTCATGCAAAGCTGTGTCCTTAGCTGATATTGGCATTCTATTTAGATCATATTTGGTAATTTGTTCTCTATCAGTTTTTAAACATCTTTGATTAATGGTCTTCTAAACGTTTAGATTTTATCTGCACTGAAGAGACATAAGTTGTCGAAATGCGCATATGCAGAAAATAAATTCATAGTAACTTCGGTATTTAGTTATTTGTTACCACTGGGTCGATGCCTCTGCTGGTGGACTGTTAGTCCCCGAGGGTATTAACCAGTCCAGTAGTCAGTACTTCGGTACTGACCCGAAAGCCGATTATATGTTGAACCTTACAATATCTAAATTTTTAAAATTTTGTTGAAACTAAGGAGTATCTCCCTCATGCAAATCTCTATCCTTAGCTGATATTGGCTTTCTATTTAGATCATATTTGGTAATTTGTTCTCTATCAGTTTTTAAACATTTTTGACTTTATGATCTTCCAAACGTTTAGATTTTGTTTGCAATGAAGAGACATAAGTTGTCGAAATGCGCATATGCAGAATCAAAATTCACAGTAACTTCGGTATTTAGTTACATGTATATGTATGTACAAACGGCCTAATGGTGACTTCAAGATGAAGAACAACAATAAAAGCGTTATTCCTTTGCTTGTTTCTAACATGTATTTCTAAAGATTTTGTCTCATTGGCATTTACTCCATATCCTTGTATTCTTTATCAGTCAATTGAATAAAATTGTACATCTAATTAATGATATTTGGTTGACAACGTGTTACACGGTTATGAATAACAAAATTACCAAAGGTGCTGTTGTTAAGTTTTTTACTTCGAAGTTCACTTTGTCAGTGGTATTGAGTTATAGCTTATTCAATTAAAGACTACCTAAATTGGAAAAGAAATACTTGTAATCATGCAGTTTGAATTTTAAGTCAGCATTTGTATCTCTTAAAATACAATATATAATCAAGAAATAACTTAAATGATATACCAACCCTATAATTTCAAAACATGAACGACAAAGGCATTAAACAGGTAATTGGCCAGCAATATAATCATGGAGATATAATTACTAGAGCAATTTGATTATACATCTAGCACATTTTCAAATATCTTTTTTTAATCAATAAAGAATAACTTACATTTGAATAATTGAAGAACCAAGTGTTCATCGCAAGAGTGCAGTCATGGAATTTATTGTGTTCTTGACAGAAATATCTCCCATCTTTTGATTTTTGAAAGTCTTCGTAGCTCATTCGACCAACTTCAGATTCTACTGTACCTAATGGACATTTGACTTTGACAGAAAATTGTAAATCTTTGCCCTTATATTTCACCTCGAGATTGCTGATTACCTTTTTAACTTCGTCAATAAGATTTGTTTGATAGCCTTCTCTCGGAAATTCTTTCCAATGCCAGATTTGAAATGCTACTGTGTTTTTACAGAAAACCACTATAAACTTGTCACTTTCGTCCTCATGTACGAGGTAGAAAACTCCTATACCATGATAAATAGATCTTTTTTTCAACTCGCTGTCAAAACACATTTTATAATGCCTAATGAAATATATCATCACATAAGTAAAAAAGGATAAAGGAAAAAAATCGAATTCAAAGCATAACCAAGGTGTTTTACATTCTGCATTATTTCCCTCAAAGCGGTCAATAATATCTGACACGGATGGCGAATATTTCTGTTTTATCATATAAGGCATATAATATATGGGTTTATCTAACTCGTAACTTATTCCAATAATGTCAAATTTATTCAAAACTTGAACAATATAATTTTTATATTTTCCAAATTCAAATTTTTGTTCCTTTTGGAAAAGTCTTTCAATTAAAGAGATTTCAAGAACTCCGGTTTTCACTAACCTTTCCCATTCTTCTGACAGTTTAATATTGTCATCTATTTTATCAGACACAAGACATTTGAATGCATCTGCTAACCATTGTTGGTTAAGAATGATATAATCTTTGATTTTGATATCGTCGCAGTAAATAATATTTCCCATCTTGTGCTGTTGATTTAGGAAATTTTCAACTTCATCTTTTTCATTGATATCACATTTCGTTGCCAAGATTAAGACGTCTTCCCTCGCAATTATGTAGTGACCACCTTGGCGCAGAACATCAAATAACTGTTCCATTCTAACCCAGTTCAAAGGAAACTCTTTACCGAAGAATTTTAGTTCTTTACCACATTTAAAAATAAAACTTCGAACTTGATCGAACTCTTCTTCTGACTTTTCGGTATTGGAGACAAAACAAATATTTCTTAAGTGGCAGAATCTTGGTCCATCTCCTAAAACATCTTTCATCTTAAGGTAATACATTTCTTTTTCGTCATCAACCTAGTACCAAAAACAAACATTTAAACAGGATTTTATGAAACTACTTTAGGGGCTCCAACACAATGCCTTACATCTTCCACACCGCTAAATTATAATATATATTTAGTAATGTAACCGTACCATTGAGAAATAGTTTAAGTAATTATATAACAGGCCCCTTAAACGATGACACATTGTGTAATTTTTTTCAATGACATAATGGCAGTGAAGCTGAAAAGAAATCGGTCAATATGCAGTTAAGGTAGATCGACACTTATACACGGCACATTCGATTGGCGCATTTGTGTAACACGAGTCGGATGCGGAATTGACTTGATTTTCAAGCCATAATATTCCTTATTTGGCCTTTTCATTTTGACGTCATAATAAATTGACATACACTTTCCAGCGAATTGGCTCCCTTTTCCCGTAAATATCGTCTATTTCGTAAACTATAAAAAATAACTCTCTTAATCGAACGGTGAGATGTAGATTTTTTCAGCGTAACAGATATCCTAGGTGTATATCTCTGCAATATCAAAAAATCTATCTGATATTTATTTTATATGAAAGATAAATAAAAAGCATGTTCTCACAGTTCCCTATATATTCTTTGTAAATATTGCTGAAAAATACTGACTTTGGCCTGATTTTCAAAGCCAGCTAACAGGAAAGGATGATCGGTGACATATCATTTTTATTTTATTTTTTGAACAGGTTAAGACCTACAAAATATCTTAAAAGAAAAAAAATTCTGTCTGATATTTTTATTAGGATCGAACAACCTTAAATCTGTTATTGAATTGTTTCTGTTATGACATTAGTTTATATGATTTTTTTTCCAGTTTATATCCCCTTCACATACACGAATCTTTCTTACGAATCCTTACGAATATTCAGTTTTTTCATTCGCAAGTATTCGTATTTTGGTCGCTGGCATCCGTAAATAACTCTTAAGAACTCGTAGACATTCGCATACATTCGTATTGATTCGTGAAAGGAGGTAGAAATTTTTTGACATGTCAAAAATTTTTACACGAATGTCCACGAATCTTTATTGATTTTTTCATTCGTAAAGATTCGTAAGAGATCGTCAATTAATCGCAACAGTTCGTAACACATTCGCAAAAGAAATTGGAATGATTATGATTATTATCTCATACGATTGCTTTACGATTCATTTACGAATGTTTGCGGGTAGTTAACGATAGAATTACGGATGTACAACAATTCATACAACTACTTTGCGAATATATGCGACAACTAAACGAATTTATACGAATGGTTTGCGAGTAATTTTCGGATAAGTAAAATTGTTTTACGAATGTTAATGATTTGATGGTAAAGTTATTGAAAGATTTTAATTCAAATACTATTAGTTCATTTCATTTGTTATAAAACCGTCAAAGAAGAAAGACGCATTCAAATTGTATTAGCATGGCTCCCAAGAAAAGATATGTTACTAGGAAAAGGAAGGCAAGGTCTCCTTCACCCAAATCACCTTCGCCACCACCAGCACATACGCCTCCACCAACCCTGCTATCGAATTTCCTGAGCAACAACTTTCAGACACAGATAATTTTGAATCAGCTTGCTCAACCTATGACTCAGATGAAGACGATTCTACAACCACGGCTACAACCAGCAAAGCAGTAAGTGTGAATTTTAACTGTCTTTGAAATTTACCATTTGAAATATCAACAGAACTGTTTAATAGATATTCAATGGAGTGAGTATACATGTACAAACACCAGAATTCAGAAATAATTTAATTAATGGAGCAAGCGTTATGTAGTAGACATGTGTTCCTAAACGATGTACCCTGAATAAAACGTATTACTAACATCATCAGATGACGTATTTTTGTAAAAATATATCAATATAATATGATTACAAAGTAAAATGATGATGTCACGGTATGAAATAATTATCAGATTAAAATTAGCCATATAAACATACATACAAAACATCCTAATCAATTTCAATCAGCATATTAACAGTATGATACATCACTATGTCACTCTTTTGGACTGCTATTTGCTGAAAAACAGTCAGAATGGTTTGCTTTTTAGACCTGTCTTTGTATAATTAATAGTATACTTTGATAGTTATCACGAAACTGTACTTGATTATTTTCAGGTTCGCAAGAAAAATAAACCTAAAAGCAAAATGGCCAGGCCACTGACGATAGATGAAGAAGATGAAGTAATTGAATGGTTAAAGTCTAATCGCTTCCTGTATGACAAGTCCAGTTTTAATTTCAAAAATCGCAACAAAAAAGACCGGACCTGGCTAGAAATGGAACAGAAAATGAAATTAAATCCCGGTTATCTTCAGAGGTGGTATATGTCCTTAAGAACAACAAATGTGAAGAGGTAAAGAAAAGAGAAAACACCACACGATCAGGAGCTGGTACCGGAGATGATGTAGTTACATCAAGAGTTAGCTGGTTGTTGGATAAATTTGAGTTTATTAAGCCCTTTGTATGCCAGACAAGGGCAACCAAAGGATCAAAGATTAAAAAAACTGACAGATACTCAGACCAGAGTGAGTCCCCTTTTTCACAAGCAAATACCCGAGATAGCACTCCACAATTGGTTGAATTACCAGTGGCAACATCGTCGACAACAGAAAAGATTTCTGACTACCTAGACAAAGTCTCAGCAATTAGCAGTCCAAAAGAGTGCAATACAGAAAGGTTGTGATTTCTTGAGTACGCTCATGACAAAGATGACACCTTCTTGTCTTGAGGATTTTACAAATGAAGTTGTCTGCAAGGCAATGGAATATGTTAAACAGTCTAAACAGGAACAGCGTCAAACTCAACAACTTCCAAAAGATTATTTTCCACAGCCACCTCAGCTTTCATTTCCGTTCACAGAGCCTTTACAGCAAGCAAGCCGACCAACATCTACCCAGTGTACTCCACGACAACCTCAACAGCAAACAGAAATGGTAAATAATAGGCCTACAGACGAAGCGACAACTTCAATACCGTTTAAACACCATCAGTCGCAACAGATGTCTACTGATCGCGACTATATCATGGCACGCAACTTAGCAGCATCAAATCGACCAGCTGATGTTCTTCTACAACATGGACGGTACCAATCGACAGAGCTACAACCAACGAACATGCAACCTATCTTACCGGGTCAACAAGACCAGACCGTTTACTTAACCACCACAAAAAGTCAGTCATCAAACACTATAGTTCAAACTTCGCCTGAAACAACTACGGTACTTTCTGAAGCTTATGAGACGATTGATCCTGAGACGACATTCCTATAGACTTGTAACATTTATTGTGTATAGATTCATTCAGAAGATATTATAATGCATGTATTTTGTTTTTGGCAAGGAAGCTTTGAAACCTGAACAATTCGGTAATAGATCATTTGTAGTGTTGTTATTTTTTTTTTAGGAATTCTCAAAAATAGTGAATTGACTTTTCTCATGGTTATCTTAGCAAAAAAAAAAAAAAACCTTCAAATTATTGTAGCACTTATTAAAGATTTCAAAGTCTCATGTACATTTACTATTTAGACGATAATTTTTCATCCACAGTCATTTTTTGCCTCTACCTGGTATCTGTCGTCAAGTCCGTGTAGTTGTAAAACATTTGGAAACTCTATTGTTGATAATACTCAAAATAATATAAATTAGTCAGTCAATTTTTTGATTTAATTTTAATTATTTTTTTAATTTTAATTTCACTTGGAATTGCTTGTACCAAGTCAAGATTTTCGGTGGATGTCATATCGTAATGTCTGCTTTTTTATGTCTGTAATTCCGTTCGGGTAATATTGCTTTGTCATATACATTGTTGCCTGTAATCGGTGTCAGTGGGATGCTTCCTCAACTCATTTAATCATTTATTAAGGGACACTTTTCTTTAGGAGATAGGTGTAGTTTTATAGCTTTACATTTTTATGTTAACTCTTCTCTTGACTTTCGAACAACGGACTACATGTAGGTGCTTGATATCTGTGTTTAGTGTACAGGTGTTAAACTATTCAAACTCCGGCTGTTTTTTTTCTAATTTGAAATGTTGAACAAAAAATCAATAGTCAAAAAAGTGATACATAAAACATTCAAATTTCTATGTCTCTGATCCAATCAAATCATGCTCTCTTGCCAATCCACGGCACCTGCTTCGGAGTTGAAGTACTCTTTCAGGTAGTTCCTTTGATCAATACCAGCAGCGTTACCAAAATTCCTTTGAAAACCAGCATCGCCGTCGGTGAGTTGTTCACCTTGTCTCCTTCGTCCCCCTACCAGATTATGATTATTGTCTTCTTCATCAATAAACTGGATACATCAGCACGTGTCCTTATGCGAAGAAAGTTATGAATAGTTGCACAAGCAATAATGATCAAATTTACTGTTTCAGGTAGTTGTTGCATAGTTCCAAGCAATATCTGAAATCTCATTGCGAGAATGCCAAATGCGTTTTCCACAACTCTTCGAGCATGGGATAATCTATAATTAAAGATGCTATCATGGTCTAAATGTCTTTTTGAATAGGGCTTCATCATCCAAGATCGAAGGGGAAAAGCACCATCACCGATAAGAAAATAAGGCATGTCTTTTTCGCCATTCGGAAGAGGTGAGGGAGGTGGTAAATCCAAAGTTTTATCTTCCAGTGATTGACGTAGTTCCGAGTCTCTGAATATTTGACTATCTGATGCACTCCCAAATGACCCTACGCTTAGCGATATAAACTTATAATCTGCATCAACTAGAGCCATCATTACTATCGAGAAGAAATGTTGGAAGTTGAAAAACAACGAGCCCGATTTAGCGGGCTTTTTAATTCTAATGTGCTTTCCATCCAAAGCACCACAAGCATGAAGAAGATTCCAATTTTTTTCAAAGTCAGACGATATGCAAAGCCAATCTTCCACTGTAGTATTATCTGGCATGACTTCATTTTTGTATGCGAGGTAAATAGCTTTGCAGACTTCCGGTACAAAAAGTGATATTGAATTTCGGGCAGCTCGAAAGGCATACATTAGATCAGAATATGTGGAACCTGTTGCCAGATGTCTAAGTGTAACGGCTAACTTCAGTCCTGGTTCAAGTGGTTCTCTGTAACAAGAAATAGTATTGTTATGCAAACGTATAATACAACTTACTGGATTGTTTTATGTTCCATATCAAACACAAATAATTCCATTTGGACACGGTTAATGTACTAGGGAAAGCCGATTAATATGGAATAAAAAACATCGATATGAGCAATTAATTTGTTTGAATAGATTAACACATCAATTGTTAACACACAACCCCCAACTTTTGCGGGCGGTTTCTAGTGATCATGGTGTCCGTTCGTCTTTTCGTCAGTTCGTCCGTCCGTTCGTACGTCCTCCATAGAGTTACAAACTTTGTAGCGACAACTCCTTATAGGCAACTTGGTGAAATTCTATGAACCTCAGTACTTTTTGATATTTTGACCATCTATTTTGAATTTCATTTCATTTGATTTCTTAATTTTGTTGATTTTTTATTACAATTAACACATGGAGGTAGCTCAAGCATCCTGACCAGGTAAACTGCAGGACACAACAGAAGCCAATACGAAACAATTGTGCTTTATGCTTTATATGCATTAACATTTCTGTTATCTGCTATCTGAATCATAGTACTTGTCTAAAAGATGTGTACTTCTTACTGATAGCAGGTGTTATTCTGTCAAGTATCTCCCCAAACAAGTCGGCATCAACTCTCAAAAAGTTTTTGTATCCATATGCATCTTCACGATTTAACTCATGCAAAAGTTGGTCATACTGTCCAAACAGAGTTCTTGTAAGCCATGGCCTGCACCAATGTCTGCGTTGAATCCGTATCCTTCGTGTAGGTCAAAGAGGCTGAGAATCATGGTTACGGTTATTCTCTTCCTCGTCTTCCTTCTGCTCCAATGCGAGAATAAGTCGGAGGACATTTTGATACAATTTTAGCTGATTCCATTTTATATGAGTGAATGAAGCCTCCATTGAAAAAGCAGAAAATTCTAAAACATTCGTAACATTGTCGTAGGTATTCGTAAAACACTCGTTATACTATCGTAAACTATTCGTTAACTAGCCGTGAAAACTTTGCTCAAATCGCAACAATTCGTATCATAGTCGTTATTATTCTTAAATAACTCGTATCGTTTCGTAAACTGCTCGGACTTATCATTAAACTTTATCGTAAATTACTCGCATTCATTCTAAATGAATCGTAAAATGATTGTTCTTGTTCGTAACTATCCGTAAAGCACCCGCAACTAACTCGTAAACGTTGCTTATTCGCAAGGATTCGTGTAAGTTTTACGAATCTTGTAAATTTTGGCGATTCGTAAGGATTCGTAAGAAAAATTCGTGTATGTGAAGGGGGGGTTAAGCTACAGTTCCATTACTTAATGAAACATTTCTTTCATTAGGTCTAAAATATGCTAAAATTGTATCATGATAGAGAATCAAAAACTATATTCAGTAAAAATGCACAGAGGTATCTGATGAAGCAGAAAACTGTAATTTTACTTTAACTGACGGCAAAATGTGTTATTATTTAAGTTATCAAATTGTTGGACGCTTATAACTTTTTCGATACCTTTCCAATTAATTTGTCCACTTTGGTGCATACTGCAATAACTGGAGGGTCAAGCTTTTTCTTGGTAGGACCTTCTTCATATTCTCCACAGTTGTGTATTGTATCAAACCAGAAATCAATATAATCTGAAGTAATATTGGTATCATTTTCAATATTGAAATACGATGTTAAGTGCTTAAAAATAAATACATATGAAACGGTTTGTTGTGTTTTACTTTTATAGGTCATTTTATCTATAAAATTTAATACCTGAGTACCATCGAATCCTACTGCTTTATTTATTTCAAGGTCTGATAAATCATTTTTTAGACAAAAAAGTCAAAATACCATTAAAAGTAATATTGTTACATAATATCAAATTAATATGAACACAAATATTTAATCGTTTAGCTGCTTAAGTTAAAATTACAACAGCTAGCCTACCAGACCAAATACTGGCTTGAACAAGCTTTCATAATGCGTTTGCATTAAACCCGTATGAATATCGAATGATTTCAAACAAATACGTTTTTCAAGTAAAGTATTAATATTTGTATATGTGATCATAATGTGCAATGTGGAAAGTAAAAAAAATACCTACTTCCAACAGTATCATATGTAACTGAGGGCTCTCTTAATTGAATGTCTCCGGAACAATCAGAAACAAACAGGTATACAGCATTTGAATCCAAAAATGTATGATGTGTACCATAAAAATCTTTTTGACCGGCAAAATCCCAAAATCCCACTTCCGCACATACTTCATCTTCATTTTCATATTGCTCAATTCGCAACAAAAATTGGTCAAGCTCTTCTTCTATTTTGTTTGTTAACACTTTTATAACCTTTTTGTTGGTAATTGAATGTTGGTCAGGGTCATTTTGCTCCTGACTATTTTGGATGTTTTGCACTGAACTAGATGATCTGTGTTGTCTTTTCGGATCTGCTGTCAGTGGAATGTCAACGTTTTCTAAAAGTGTGCCTGTTTCTACATCTTGTCCAGATGCTTGAGATTCTTTGTCCTGTTCTTGTTTATTTGTCTTTATATATCGTTGGGGTCTACCAGATGACTTGTTTTCTTCTTGTGTATTTGTCTTTACATGTAGTTTAGATCCGTTTGATGACTTGTTCTGTTCTTGTGTGTTTGTCTCCACAACTCGTCCAGATCCACCGAATGACGTGTCCTTTTCTTGTATATTCGTCTTTTTATCTCGTTTAGATCCAACAAATGACTTATCCTCTTCTTTTGTGGTTGTCTTTACACCTCGTTCAGTCCAACCGGGTGATGTAACATCTTCTTGTGTGTTTTTCACTGCAACTTGCTCAGATCTTACGGATGACGTGTCATCTTTTTTTGTGTTTGTTTCGACACCTCTTTCAGATGTATCAGATGATTGGTCTTTATCTGTTGTGTTTTCCACTGTATCTAGTTTAACTACACAAAATGATGTGGCCTGTTCTTGCGTGTTTCCCACTACATCTAGTTCAGACCTTCCATATAAAGAGCCCTCTCCTACTGCGTTTGTTTCTACAACTCGTTCAGCGGATGATTTGTCCTCTTTCAGTATATATGCCATTACATCTAGTGCAGATCTAACAGATGACTTGCCATCATCTTGTATATTTGTCTTTACATCTCGTTCAGATCCTATGGATGAAGCGTCATCTTTTAATGTGTTTGTCTCTTTATTTTGTTCAGATTCAATGGATGACATGTCTTCTTTTTTTAAACTTGTCTCTACATCTCTTTTAGATACAACAGATGAGGTATCCTCTTCTTGTTTGTTTGTCACTGCATCTAGTTCAGATGTACCATATGACGGTTCCTCTTCTTGTTTATTCGTCTCTGTATCCTTTGCGACTGTATGAACTGCTGTATACTTTGAGCGTTTGTCCTTTTCTTTATCTCTTTCAGATTCGACAAATGGTATATCATCTGTATCCAAAACATATTCGTTTACTACACCAAGACATGTTTTAGTATCTGCTTTTGTCGGTTTAATTTTTACATCTTCTTGTTGCTTTGTTTCGCCACGTTGAAGAGCACGTTTGATTCTCGTAGAATATTCTCTTTTAGGGTCTCGATCTACAATGAAACTACAATTTACTTTACTGTTTGATGAACATTTAAGGAAACACTTAGCACTGATAAATTACCTACGTATACAAACTGTAAAGAGAAACATTTGTCCATTATCTCCAAATAAATTATATATGGTGAAAGTGGATATAACTTTTTTCAACATATCAATAAACAAATAAAGGTATATGGAGTAAATGTACATGGGACAAAATTCCTATAAATACATGGTTACATTAAACAAATGGAACAAAGCTTTCATTGTTGTTCTTTATCTTTAAGTTACCATGAGGCCTTCAACAAAGAGCAAACGTTCCTACCTTACTATTAATTCTATGGATATTTTTCATGAAAACATAAATTATATGGTATATCAAATTTATGTGTTTATACTATCATGTTTTGTTTTTTTGTCAAACCCTAAATTATAAGATTTATCAAGTTTATGTGTCAACTTTATTGTGTTCAATTTTATACAATCATGTTTTCTTTCGAATTATGACAATTCTAGACACTCCCACCTTACTACAAAAACATTATAGTAAACATATTTACTCAAGCATGAATTAGTTTTAACTCTTTATCAAAACTGACCAAGATTTAGCCCAGTCAGCGTCGAGCTATATATTTACTCTAAATCATCTTTGCTTCAGATATCAAATATGTATAAGGTTGTTTAACGGCCATCTGCAGAGTCAAAAATGACGGCGATTAGAAGGGTTGGGCTATCTGCGCCATTTATTTGATGATTATTGTTTAACAATTAAAAAAACATATATTCAATTCACATTTCTGGAAATTGTTTGGGTCTAGTGTGAGTGGGCATGATAATTACATTTCTGGAAATTGTTTTGGTCTAGTGTGAGTGGGCATGATAATTATTATTATTAATATAATTTCCTTTTTTTGTACCTGACTACGTCATTTTCTCTGTTCTCACAAAGTTAGATTAAGATGTAATATTATTATCGTTTTTATGCTTTTTCCATTTCTTGTTCGGTCTTATTAGAATAACTTTTATTTTGTTTATGTCCATGGATAGTTGTATTGTATTTAACAATGATCTCACTTTTATTTAATTTTACTAACAAGTACAGTCATTCATTTTTAGAAAAAAAATGGATTAATTTCATACATTTTTATTCTAGTAATTTTATCTTTTAGACTTCCAATTCAATTATTTTTTTACTTTTAATTGCATTTTATTCTCAACTATGTGAGATTTTATATATATTTTGTCTTGTATGTCACATGTCATCAATGCATTGTAGAGCGCTTAGAGTAATTTCTAATTAGTTAATGCGCTATATAAATATTGTAAATAATAATAATAATAATAATAATGTTAGTTAATTTAGTCTGCTATATTATTATTATTTATTATTGTTTGTTATTTTATTGATTTATTTTTTTGAGACTACAATATCACGGTGCAGTGATTATGTTAAGTTTCTCATTATTAATTAGCGAAAATTTTATTAAGATTGACCCTGGGTAGTACATGGCGTTTCCCACGTGGTCTTTGTTTACAATCTCTACATCACGGTCTTTTAATTAAGTTTGGCTTCCCAGTATCCATTAATTGTAAGTGTATCATACTTGTTAAGTAGGTCGATCTTGGTTACATTACAGTCTGCTTCATGACTTTTGTCAATGACCCCTGATTCAGTCTTGTATGTTTTTTTTCTGATTGGTTAAGTTTGTTTGCCAATTAAGTGGTCAAGTAGATACAGGCGTGTCACGAATAGTTTTAACAATTTTTGTGTTGTTATTCTAATCTTAAAATAAAGCTCTGCAAAATAAGCTCAACAATTTACATTCTCGGGGTACCTGAATATACATACATGTATGACATTTTGTATGAATGTGTGTGAATCTTGAAAATTTATTAGCTGCATTTAATCTACTCATCTGTTCTATATGTGTTGTATCTGTTGTAAAAAATTGCCTTGTATGGTTTTTTGCCTATTCATTGTTGTTCTGAATTATAAATGTGTATATATATATATATATATATATATATATATATATACGTCTGAAAATCAGCCCAACATTGTTAGATCTGCACATTGGTAGTTCCCTCTCCGGGATTCGAACCATCACTGTTGTGATATTTATGGCAACACCGCCTGCACTACGTCCAGCGCCCTAGACCACGCGGCTACCTAGGCTATAATATATATATAGTTATTATTGATATTCCCTCTATGCCTGACTTCTAATTGCAAACTTGGTATCATTACTGCAGAAGAAACTATTAAAACTCCAATTATCTATTAAAATACCATTAATGTCATAAATCCATTAAAAGTACTCATTATTTTTTGCCAGCAAATTAATTAATGGTTTTTAAAATATGCCATTAAAATAAAAAAAAAATTAATTGTATTAAATAATGAAAATACCATAAATTCATCATTAAACTGACTGAATAATTTCCCTTTTCATTAATTAATAATAATGAACATTATTTTCTGTAGACAAAAAAGTAATGACCATTAAATAAACACACATATCAAATAAATGGCCATTAAATTAAATCAAAGTCAATTTCATAACCATCATATTAACTGTTTATATTTTGATGGTTGTTATTTAGTAAAACACATAAATAAATACCCATTAATTATATGATTTATATATATTAATGCCCATTACTTGAAATAATCTATATATTAATGCCCATTTCTTGACATAGTTTATACATTTATGCCCATTAATTGACATGATTTATATATTAATGCCCATTTCTGTATGTGATTTATATATTTATACTATTTATACCCATTAACAAAACTGATTTATAAAAAAATAGGGGTAGGTTGTTTTTGCAAACTCAAATGTACGTCTCTCCCCCTTTTCCTGCTTGACAATTTCTTTCATGCACCAAATAAAACAAATGACATGCACACCTTAATATAATATAAATTAGATGTGTCAGGTTTGATATCAATCCCATGAAAGGTGTAGAAGAATTCACGCTCGCAAACCATATACAGTCACACTTTAATGACTCGACTACCCAAGGAACAGACGAAAACAATTTGAGCCAAAGGACTCTTCGAGAGATCGAGGATAACCAAGCTTAAAAATTTACAAAGAGACCTCCAAAAAGGTTCGAGGCATCCATGCGGTTCAAGGTATTACAGCTCGAGCTATCGAAGGTCTGTTGTACCCTATAGATCTTGTATATTGAACTGAATTTTCTAAGACATTAAGGGGCATGACTCTTGAAAATTTTGTGAATCATGCACATCGTCACACCATCTTCACACCATGATCATTACATATTTCAGGTTTTATTTCAATCCAATTTAAGTTATCAAAGAATTCGCGCTTGAAAACTATATATCCTATATATTATGTATAGAATTCAATAATCAAATAGAACAAAGTTAAACACATTTCGGCCTTGTAGGTGATGTAGCTATAACTGTAATTTATCATGGTATATCTCTGACTGTACTGTATGCGCATACGTAGGTCTTCTTTCAAAATTTGCAATTTCTCCATGTCCATTTCAAGTTTTTGGGCCATTTGACCAGAAGGCTGTCATTTTGAACACATACAAAAATGCATGATTAAAATGCTCACCTAGATCTGTTATAGGCATCAATGCTTAACAATAAGTTTTTTTTTCCTGTTGCTAATAACTGCATGGAGATAAATGTTCAATAAAATGACAGTAAATGGTTTGATATTCATGATGCCTTGACTGTATATTTCAACACCCACAGCAGCATTACATATAATTATATAATATATTCTTCCTTTTACCATTGTTTTACCACAATAAACTCTCAAAATAAATGTTGTTTACAAACATTGCACTCTGAATAGATATAAAGAACCTGTGTTTTCTTGTTTGTTTGTTAGTTGTTTGTTTGTTTGTTTTGTTTGTTTGTTTGTTTGTTTTGTTTTTGTTTGTTTGTTTTGTTTTGTTTTGGTTTGTTTTTTTTGGTTTGTTTTTTTTGTCAAGTTTTACCATTGACTGATATTTATTTATCATGATTATTATTTTCCATCCATATGCACGTACATACATTATGCACGTCATGTGTAAATGACCTAAGGCCAAAGATATGCTTGCTTAAATTTAAATTGTTTGTTCCAATAAGATCTGGTTGGCAAAGTCATTTTATTTTTTTAAATTATTTTATCATGTTTGTATAGACTCTAATTGGGAATATATTTTACTTTAAAACTGCTTAACACAAAACATGATATTTACTAGCATTTTGCCAAAAATTACTAATAAATTACGTTAGGGTAGGTAGAGGAAAAAGGGGATAAGGAAACCTTTAACTGACATATATTTCTTGGCATTATGTCCATATTGAAAATAACTTACGTCATGAATTTTTATAGAGTAAACTACTATTCATAGTAATATTTTATTTTTTGCCTAGTGCTTTAATCAATTCGTAAAAACATCTTTCGGATGAGTAGAGTATGAAGTGTTTGCGGTAAGGTCCTACATCTGTCTATACATGTATTAAGTAGTAAATTTCAAATGAAAGTTACTGAATTTCCTTTCATAGCTACCCCATAGAAAATCTATCTGAATTCCCCGCAAAATTCGTTCTTTTTGTTTTGTTTTTGACACCCTCTTTGGGCCTCGTTAGAAAAAAAAATCAAAATGGGTATTGATTTATCTATTTAAACGTTAAGATACCTAAAAGAAAATAATTTAAAATTCAAAACATTTTTTTCATCATAGACCCCCTTTGAGCCTCCTGTTTCTTGAAAATGAATTTAATTGTTTGATTTATCTGTTTGAACATGCTGTAAGAAACATACAGAAAAATGTGCATTTAAATATGACATCTGACAAAAAAGTAATAAAAACTTCTTTTATTTTATTTGCAACCCCCTTTGTGAAAAAGAAAAAAAAGAAAGAAAAAACAGTAAATCCTACATCAAATCAGTCAAAATACTTCAACTGCACAATCTACTTATCAATAAAGTAAAACGAAGCCCATCTGAATTAAATCAAATACGCGAAAACTGATTACGGTTCTGCGCCGTTGTTTGGGGAATTTACCACAACTAGGAAGTGATTTCCGATTAACCAGACCACAAGTAGGCAGTCACAGTGTGCCAAATGTTTGCTGAAAATGGATGTTTTGGAACATGCAGAAATGATATTTAGATAAGTATAAATCATTTATCGAACTTGTATAAGAACGAGAATAAAATTATCAATACCATCCAGTGATTTTTCACTCGGACTGATCTTGATGGCAGTTGCATCCTATTTTGATTTGATTCCTCATCGACCTTGATAAATTACAACTTGCTGTTGTCTTCAGGGCTTGCTAGACTTGATGTGTGTCACATAATTTTGACCAAAGTCATTTTCATTATTCAGAATATATTTTTGTTTTATACGTAATGTTTATGCCTCCAAGTTTATAAAAAAAAGACCCGAGTCGGACACGAAAATTTTGGTCTTATTTGGAATTAACAGTTGAAATTATTTATTCTTAAAACGAATAGTTATCAATATTCATCCTTCAATTCATATTGAAATTTCCTCACCATGAACAAAGTCAAATCTATGTTCATAGTAAAACATAATGCTGTCTCATTATGTTGCAAAACTAGATCCGACATTAAGAATGCGGGACAATGGATTGGTCTAATAAAAATCTCAAAACAGGTTTTCCCTTATTAAACAAATATGTTTTTGTTATCAAGGTTACCAGGCTTTGAAAAACAGTCCAGATAAAGTTTATTTTAGAGTCATTTACAATACATGTATCTTACAAAATGTTTATAGTTTTTTTTTCTCTTAATTTATTTAATTATAACAAAAGGATGTTTGGCAGTAAAATTGAGTCAATTCTACACCAAATGTGTATATCACAATATGTGCAAATGGAACAAGCCCTTTTTATTGTTGATCTACCTTAAATATTCAATAGATATTATCACATTATGACGACAAATTTCACTTTACCTAGCAGTCTTTTATGTCAGATTTGTAAATTTACCAATCAAACATTTAATTGCAACCACGATCTAAAGGTTTTTCTCTTTCCCATTTCTGCTCGCAAAATGTTTTTTGTGGGCACGGTACTTTGTGTAAAATTATATTTTTCAGGTTCCCTGTCAGGACAGTGTGCTGTCCATTTTAAGAGAGAACACAGTTAACCCTACAGAACCAAGCTCAATGAAAGATAATTACTTTTGACCATGCTTTATTTGCCCTGACAAATATCCAATTGAAGAATTGACATTGTAAGGAAATAGGTATGGGTTGGTCACATCATACGAAAACAAACAACAAGCACTACACAGAAATCTCTTTCTTTGCCCTACAATTGCAAGGAAATAGGAAGTGATGGTTTCAGGGATTAATCTGGAACAGATAACCAGAAGCACACGTGAAGCTGACATGGGGGCAGCTGAGGCATTGTTTGAGAACCTCCATTGATGCTAAAGGAAGAGCTAAAGGCTTCAGTAACAGAGACTATTGCCATGTATCCTTTGAGTACTTCAACATACTTTTATATGCCTGTCTCGGGGGTTTATCAGAGTATTTCGAAAAAGGAAGTTGTAGACTTAGTGTTGGAGGGTTCACACATTTTGTTTTCGGGTGTCCGTGGAGTTAAGTTTTATTTTATTTTCATTTTGTGTGTAAATCTTCTATGGCCATACTACTTTCATTAATCAAGTAAGTAAATACTATACAACCAGGCATACTTTTTTATTTAAAAAAAAACTATTGAAACACTAAATAGATAAGACACCTAGAAAAAAGAAATCAATATGAACAAAATAGCATCAATACTTAAAATTCTAAAAAAAAAATGATTATTTATATTATTTTCATGCCTGGTATTTGAAAATTGTTGATGTACACTTTGAGGAGGGGAGGTAGAGGGTTTACAAAAGTGTGTATGTTGCACACTTTGGATGCTTGACAAATACGGATGACCTTCAAAAGAACAGTACTTTATATCGACGTTAAGAGTCTTTTGTAGGCAGTTGTCCATTAAAAAAGACTCAACTTATTCGGATTAGACTATATTGTCGGTGCATTTTTGATTGTCAACAAGATATTAACATCATAAGTTCAAAGCGCATTAAAGTTTGTCTACAGTATGGTTATACATGTATTAATATTTGAAATATCTTGCCATTTTATGGTCATTGAAATACCAAACCAGGTATTGAAGATGTTTATGGCCATTAAACTATTAAACCTGCAATTCAAGTTCTTAATGGCCTTTAAATTGCTCTTTGTACCTATTACTTTTTTCATGGTCATAAAAAAACTGTTGTTTTAATGCCCATTAAAATACACCAGACAAAAAACTTAATTGTTATTTAAATGCCCATTAAAATGCGTTTAACAAAAAATTATAAATATGGCTAACAAAAAATTGATTGATAGTTTAATGGCCATTAAAATACGACAAACAAAAAATTAATGCCCTTTAAAAAACAGTAATGGCCATTAAATATCTCGAAAAAGTAATGGCGCTATTAATTATGGTTACAATTCATGCACATTAAACTTTTGGTAAAATAATTCATGCCCATTAACCCCTATCTAAGAAAAAATAATGGTCATTATATCCATTTAGTTTAATGGCCATTACCTGATAATTCGTGCCCATTAATAACAAAATTCGTAGTCACAATAAATAGCCATTATTTCATGTTCATGTCTTTTTAAATGGTTAATATTAAACTTTTTAATGGTAAAAAAATCAATTTAATGGACAAAGCCATTAAAATTATACCATTAAATGTAACCATAATTTATAGACTTAATTTAATGGGTATATTTCATGGTACATTAATGGGTATTCTTACAGTAGTGTATATTGCAAGATTTTTTATCGTATAATTATGAAAAATCTTGATGGTATCTTAATATTTAAAAACGTAGTTACAATATCCGTTACTGTAATTATCTTACTTATAGTTGTCTTCCTTTTTTTCTGTTAGTTTTCCTCACAAATTAGTAACTTCATGTCTCAAAGTAGTTTTCGAAATGCAAATTGTCGAAATCTCTTTATACTTGTGTATAGTATCTTTAAATTATACGATTACATTATGTATTTTTTTTACATCTGTAAGTACGTTTTATCATTGGAATGTTTTCTGTACTCCAGATCAAATTTGTTTGTATTGTTTTTTTAAATGAGATGCATGACTTTTTCTACTACTGTGAAAATTTTGAGAAATTATTCCTGAACTTATTTGATTGTAATTTATTTTTTTTAATATATTACGGCCACTCTCACTACTTGTTTGATCAGTCTGGTGTGACGTAAATATGTCAATCAGTAATAAATTATTCAAATTTAGAGTCGGCTTTTTTGCTATGAGCCTCGGGTGTTTTAATAAGGCGGGGTTAACACTGCGTGAACTGTTTTCTTTACAAATTTTATTAGTGCATGGTTTTAGTATCCGCTTGGCAATTTACTTATTATAATATTTTGGTTCATTACCAGTTTTCCTAAATCAGTTACCTCAAATGTGAAGTCATGTTAAACATCAGAAGGCAAATGTGATATCAAGTTATCTCTATACGATAACCGGTTTTTGACATGTTTAGAAATAGTTTTACAAGCTTTTTTAAAACGCTTGTCCTCTACATTTTACTAATAATTTCTGGTATTGAACCAAACCCCGGTTTCATTGAAGAAGATGATATTTCTGTATCTGATTCAGACTCAGATGTATCGACTTTACTTGAAACGTTCTCAACATGGATGTCCTTTGTTCATTTAAATATGCAGAGCCTACTTCCAAAAATCGATTTATTATATGCAGAATATAATGAGCTTGATACTTTGTCATTTACCGATACTTGGTTAAAGATAGACATCTCGGACGAATCTGTAGAGCTTTCTAACCGTCAAAAACCTTTTAAGAGGGACAGGACTCCTGATAAAAATTGGAAAGGGGTAATTGTTAATGTAAAAAAATATTCATTCAAAGATGGGAACAGATTTAGAGCCAGATATGATTGAAATTGTATGGTTAGAAGTAAAAATTAATTAAAAAGGGTACTTTACGGTACTATTTATATACCCCAAGGACTACTAACAATATTTGGGACATTGCATACAGTTCTGTAAATGATGTCAATTGTGATTATGTTATTATAACTGGTGACTTTAGTGACAACCAGTTATTGATGACTAGTAATTCTAAAATAAGGAATATTTGCACTAAGTATAGCTTGCATCAATTGATTGAAGATTCTACCAACTTTACTGAATATTCATCATCGTTAATTGACCTTATAATTACAGATGATCCTTCTTTTATTCCATATGCGAGTGTCGGGCACCCTCTCCTTGATCATTGTCCCGTCATTGGCTTTATAAATTCCCATCAACCTAATCAAAATTTATTTAGCGTTAAATTTGGCTATATGACCAAGGAGATTATGACCAATATCGAAGTATTTTTAGAGACACCGACTGGGATAATATTCTCAAATCAAAGGATATCGATGACATTGTAAATAATATTTCCAGTTCTATTATAAATGATGCTGAGCGTAGTCTTCCCAACAAAACAGTTACTATTCGAAAATTAGATCGACAGTGGGTAACTAATGATATAAGAAAACTAATTCGGAAGAAAAAGCGCATTTATTCTAAAGCCAAACATTCGGGGAGACCGGCTGACTGGATGGAGAAAATTTACTCGTGATAAATATCTTGCTGATCTTGCTAACAAATTAAACGCTGATAGTTCATCGATATCCTGGTAGAAAATTTGTTATCAGATATCCTGAATCCTGAATCTAAGCTATATGACAAGCGTGATGATTTTAACTTCCCTATTGTGAACTTTCCCTTTCTTAGCAGCAATATATCTACCTCTCCAGCCTATTGAGTGTACATTTCACAGTTGATTCGTTACTGTCGAGCATGTAGTTTGTACAGTGATTTTTTTAACAGAGCAAAACACTGTCCAAAAAGCTGCTTAGTCAGGGATTTGATCAACCTTTGTTTATTTTATCCCTCAAGAAATTCTATGGCCGTCACCATAGTATCATTGCAAGATATGACGGGTCAGTATCCCAAATGAAAGTGGACATTTTCGGCTAGATTCACGTCTTCCCGGATTTGGCTACCGACTTTGATAATCTCCCGGATTGGATCACTCAATGTGTGACGGGTGCTGTTAACAGAGCAGGACATGCTTACAGTCCCTGGACCAGTCAACATTCCCATTTTTGCGATCCGTCACG
>MJUU01061701.1:0-34602 GCA_002080025.1 Modiolus philippinarum | reverse complement strand
CCTTCCGGAGCACCTGACAATACCTCAGTTTTTATAGGGGTTCATACTTTTAGTGTTTTAGTTTTGTGGCGTTCTTGTTCATTTTTGTTTATTTGTTTTGTCTTTGTCTTACTGTCTCAATTCGCGTTGCTGTGAATTGCAGTGATTTTTTTTATTTATGATATTAGAATTTCCCCTTTCCTCGTTCTTGCTTCGTTATTCGTTTGCCGATGTATAAAACAACATAAAGGAATGATTATTAGTAAACAATGGAATGACATAAATTTTGAAAAAGACAGATAAATCCAATGACGTAAAAGCAACGTCTGTTAAAATGGTATAGGAGTATACAAGAGAACGAGTTTAAAGTATATAACAGACAGAAATACACACAAACAACAGAATGACACAGGAGTAAACAATGAGAATCAAGCACCCAATAAAATGACATAACGGAATAACATAGAAGTTCGTTTACACAGAATAAAAGAGAAATAAATGAAGATATTTGTAAGAACAGTACTCGTGTGTATTTTTTAATGTACTTCTCGTCTTGATAAATTGGACTTTTTTTAGTTGATATTTACCGTGAGTTTTTTTTTTTTTTTTTTTTGTGTACCCATTATTTATTTTTAGCCATTCACCACACATAGGGGAGGGCTTGGATCCAAGAAAATTTGTTTAACCCCAGCGCAATTTTTGCGCCTGTCAGGAGTACGTTGGAGATTGGCTTATCCTTGTTTTCAATTAAAATTTTAGTTTCTTGATATTTGCGTTATTGGGTGAGACTTTTTTCATTCGGTTATTCATTTTTTTTAACTTTTTGTGGCTATTTAGGCCTTGCTATATGGTGTGAGGTCCCTCACTGTGTTGAAAAACGTTCGTTGACAGTATGGTGACCCCTAGATGCTTTGCTTTAGGTCGTTTTAACCTGGAGATGGGATGTTATCGTCTTTCCCTCCGCCTATCTCAGCCTGCAGAGCCCTTCCACAAAAGTCATATCCGGTTCAAGAGGTTGACCTGGAGTTATCAAGGTAATTCTTCCAATGTGTGACAAGCAATATTCTTTTTATCCGTTTCGCAAGAATTAATTTTAACTGGATAAAGAATCTATTATATTTTCCGTCTGTAATTTTGTAAACAAATTACCGTCACCAATACACAAAAATGAAAACGAGACGTTCGATAAAATACGGAAACTAGGTCACTGATAACTTCAACAGAGCCACCATTTTGTTTACATTGTGACGTCATAAAAGTGCCTAGGAACTGGTAGACAAATGTAAACAATGAGAGATTTTTCAATAAAAAAACCCCACTTAATTCGATTTGCTAACATGGTTCGATCAACAAATTTCAAAATCTAATAACGTAGCCGATAAAAAATATTGTGAAGTCATAAAATTACTTCAAAACATTTCCCTTTTTGTAAAAAAATTAATGAACTCAATTTCCCGCGCAACCTGAGAATTTGAAACAAAACCTTATAATCTATTGAATAGAAATAAGAAATAAAAGACGATAAACAAGTTTTCTGAATTTTGAAAGCTGGAATATTATAAAATATCATCCCGCTCGCCAGAATATGAAGCTTGGGGCTCGTTCGCTGCGCTCTCTCGCCCTGTGCTTCATATTCTGGCTCACGGGATGATAGATGTCAAAATCCAGATAACATATATTTGTCTCCTTGATATTTACCCCATTTCTTTTCTTTTTATACTCCCGCTTGAAAAGTTGGGGTATATAGTGAATGGGTTGTCCGTCCGTCCCTTCCTCCATACGTCCTTCTGTCCACGGTTACACCTGAGGGTACCCATCTCTTATCCGCTACTTCTCCTGCGCCAGTGAAAAGATTTTCATGAAACTTTAACACAGTCTTTATGGCATAATGTAGATGTGCACCTCCTAATTCAGAATTTGATTTGATTGATTTTTGGGGTTTCCCATAGCAAAACATGGACTTAGGCATTACATTACAAGTGAGTACCCATCTCTTATCAGCTTCTCCTCCTGAACCACTGAATGGATTTTTATGAAACTTAAACACAGTGATTAAGACATAGTGCAGATATACACCTCTTATTTCATAATTTGATTTGATTTGATTGATTTTTGGGTTTTTTTTAGCAAACCATGGACTTAGCCATTACATTACTAGTGGATACCCATTCCTTGTCCGGTACTTCTCTTGAACTAATGAATAGATTTTGAAACTTTAACACAGTCTTTATGACATAATGTAGATGTGCACCTCCTACTAGTATTTTAGAATTTGATTTTTTAATTCCTGGAATCAAATGGGGGTGCGAGGGGTATTCATTAATGAGCTTTGCTCACAGTTTTTCTAGTTCATATTAGAGTAATATATAAGCATGCAAATATTAGAATGACATTGAACGAACAGTAGAATAGAATAGAATCAAACGATTTACTGACATGGGAGTAAACAAAAGAATGAGATAGAGGGATACGTAAACAATATAATTACGTTAAGTAAACAATAAAACAAAAAAAAACATAGCTGCAAGATATAGAATTATAGGATGGAAACAACAAAACGAATTGAAGCATGGCAGATAAAATGGCAAAGAAAATAAGATGTCAGAGAAGTAAAAAATAAATTACGGTAATCGCAAAATGAGATAATAAAACAATATCAGACCGATGTAGATTGTACAATGGTACAAATAATCCATACGATGGCAAAAACTATACAATGACGAAAAGTAATAAATAAGGAAAAAAGCAAACATAGAGAAGCAAACAATGAAATAACCAATAAAACTACAAAAAGATAGTAATAGAAATCAAACAGTATACAATAACAACACTGTAAATATTGCGCTTAGGCTTTAAACACATTTAAACCATGTGAAGCCCTAAACACATTCATGATTGTGTTAAATTCCTGAACACTTTTTTGCTAGACTTGTTCTATTGCTAAACACGTTTAGTGTTAAGAAGTGAAAATCATCTCGGTTTTAAAAACAGATTCTAAACCTTAACACTAAATGTACTGTTGAGTCTGTCATCGTTTTTGTTTTGAAAAGTAAAACGTGCAGAAGCTTGGTGTCTTGATTTGTAAATGTTGCAATATCACAGATTTATTTTGTTTTTGAGGTATGTTTATGACATAATCTATATTATGTCATAAACATACATTAACTATCCCCGAGGGTATTCACCAGCCCAATAGTCAGACTTGTCTGACATGAGAATTTTACCTTGCTTGTTATAGAAATTTACAGGTGTTATCAAAATTCTACCCACTTAAAATACTGAGGCTTCATTCCGTGTTTGGCACTCGGTAGATGTCCTTGGTACTGGATTTGGCTCCCTATTTCGATATTTTTGGAAATGAGTACTTCTTTTTTGACTATTTTTGGATTATGGCTTTCCATGTCATTTGATTTTAATGCTGTTGATGAGAGGTAACTCCTTCAAACACGTGTACAGCATAACGAAATTTACTGTTTTTTATGAAACTTCGGTATTTTTTTTGCATTTTGAACCATTGGGCCGATGCCACTTCTGGTGGACCAGAGGTTCCCGAGGGTATTTACCAGCCCAAAAGTCAGACTTGTCTGACACGAGAATTTTACCTTGCTTGTTATAGAAATTTACAGGTGTTTTCAAAATTCTAACCACTTAAATTACTGAGGCTTCATTCCGTGTATGGCACTCAGTAGATGACCTTGGTACTGCATTTGGCTCCCTGTTTCGATATTTTTGGAAATGAGTACTTCTTTTTTGACTATTTTTGGATTATGGCTTTCCATATCATTTGATTTTAATGCTGCTGATGAGAGGTAACTCCTTGAAACACGTGTACAGCCTAACGAAATTTACTGCTTTTTATGTAACTTCGGTATTTTTTTGTATTTTGAACCATTGGGCCGATGCCACTGCTGGTGGACCAGAGGTCCCCGAGGGTATTCACCAGCCCAATAGTCAGACTTGTCTGACATGAGAATTTTACCTTGCTTGTTATAGAAATTTACAGGTGTTATCAAAATTCTAACCACTTAAAATACTGAGGCTTCATTCCGTGTATGGCACTCGGTAGATATCCTTGGTACTGGATTTGCCTCCCTGTTTCTATATTTTTGGAAATGAGTACTTCTTTTTTGACTATTTTTGTATTATGGCTTTCCATATCATTTGATTTTTATGCTGCTGATAAGAGGTAACTCCTTGAAACACGTGTACAGCATAACGAAATTTACTGCTTTTTATGCAACTTCGGTATTTTTTTTTATATTTTGAACCATTGGGCCGATGCCACTGCTGGTGGACCAGAGGTCCCCGAGGGTATTCACCAGCCCAATAGTCAGACTTGTCTGACATGAGAATATTACCTTGCTTGTTATAGAAATTTACAGGTGTTATCAAAATTCTATACACTTAAAATACTGAGGCTTCATTCCGTGTATGGCACTCGGTAGATGTCCTTGGTACTGGATTTGGCTCCCTGTTTCGATATTTTTGGAAATGAGTACTTCTTTTTTGACTATTTTTGTATTATGGCTTTCCATATCATTTGATTTTAATGCTGCTGATGAGAGGTAACTCCTTGAAACACGTGTACAGCATAACGAAATTTACTGCTTTTTATGCAACTTCGGTATTTTTTGTACTATATACAAGATTCTAGTATTTATTCAGGAGGTTTGTGTTTATAATGTCCCCCTTCAACGAAGGGAACGTATTGAATTATCCCCAATTCTTTTTCTTCTTCCTCTTCTAATAAGAATTTGTCCTCAGCATACCTTTTTTTCTGAAAATCCATTGTATTCATTTTTAGTATGTGTATGCTTTGGTTCGTCACAGAGTGTCACACAAAGAATTAAGTGACTGTGACCTCGACCTTGAATGGCAAGGTCGAAAAGATTTTAGTGAATTCTTGTTTTAAACTTTTTTCCGCCCCAAGGCCCAGTGTGTTCATAGTAAGTATGCATATGTATTGGGGAGTAGTGGAGTATCACATAAAATAATTTAGTCACTACGACTTTAACCATTATTCTTAAGGTCAAATAATTTTTTTTATTTGAACTTGGAGTGTTGTTGTGCAAATACTTGTAATCTTTTATTTATTTGTCACCAAAAAGCCACAATCATATATTATATTATGTATCATAATAAGAGGAAATCGATAATACATACTGGACCCCCCTCCCCCAGGCCCTGACCCGCCCACTTTATTTTTAAGAATGTATTAATTATCTTGAAAACGGTTGAGATTCTTACCCCTCTAAACCATATGTATTCCGATTACTCGTTATTAGATGAGTGAGTTGATACTTACCAGAAATTTTCAGGGGTGGTCCATAACTCTACACCCCTCCACTTTTGAGAATATCTTGAAAACAGTTGAGACCCCTGCCCCAAACCATATATTTTCTTATTACCCATGATTAGATGGATTTGACGTTGCATATATGAGAATTCCCTAGGGTAGTCTTTACCTCATTCACTCCTCCCTTTTTGAGAATTATGAAATATCTTGAAAACTGTTGAGACGCATCCCCTAAACCATATATATTCCTTATACTCATGGTAGATTGAGGTAGATTCTTTACACCAGAACTCCCCAGGGGAATTCTTCACACCGTACACTCCACTATTTTTGAAGAATTATAGAATATCTTGAAAAATTTGATATCTTCACCCTAAATTTGATATAAAATTATAACTAAGGATGAGATGATTTATCATACCCAAACGAACGAAGTTCAGGGGGGTATATAGGAATCACTCTGTCTGTTTGTATGTCCGTCCGTCTGTCTGTGATAGCAAACAATTTTTCATAACAGTTTTCTCAGTAACTACTCATCAATAAAACTTTGTATACAAGTTTAGAATGATGTCCTGTATCGCAAGTAGCGATTTCAGGATTGCCGGACATTAACTTCCTGTTTACGGACTTAAATAATTTTCGAGATCTTTTGACAATCGTAGAAACTTTTCGTACCAGTTTTCTCAGTTACTACTTATCACTGCAACTTGAAATTTTGCATGCAAGTTTAGAATGATATCCTATATTGCAAGTAGCAATTTGAGGATTCCAGACATCTACTTCCTGTTTACCGACTTAGTTAATTTTCGAGATCTTTTGACAATCGTAGAAACTTTTCGTAATAGTTTTCTCAATAACTACTCATCACTGCAACTTGAAATTTTGTATGCAAGTTTAGAATAATGTCCTATATTACAGGAAGCGATTTCAGGATTGCCAGACATCAACTTCCTGTTTCCGACTTAGTTGATTTTAGAGATCATATGTTAATCATTAAACTTTTTAAACAGTTTTCTCAGTAACTACTCTTCACTGCAACTTCAAATTTTGTATGCAAGTTTAGAATGATGTCCTATATTGCAAGTAGTGATTTCAGGATTGACGGACATCTACTTCTTGTTTACTGACTTAGTTAATTTTCGAGATCTTTTTTATGCAAATTTTACAAAATTTCTAGCGCACAATGATATTGTGCAATTAACCATTGTTGTGACAAATTATATTGGGGATCTTCTAGTGGGGAGTTGGGTTATCATTTTGTGGCCCTTCAGGCCACAGTACCTCTAGTTTGAATAATGCCAGAATCCCCAAGAGGTGAACCCAACCCTACCCAACCATGTAAAAAATAAAAAAAAATATTTTGAGAACAGCTATCTTTGAGTTAATGGTCTTCCAAACGTTTAGATTTTATCCTGCACTGAAGAGACATAAACTGTCGAAATGCGCATATACAAAAATTAAATTTACAGTAACTTCGGTAAATAGTTATCTGAGATCGCCAACCCTAAACCATATCTGTTTTTATTATTCATGAAAAGATTCTTTTTTTTATTCTCAACATTATCAGCCCAATGGGAAGTTCCAAGATCAGAATTCTTAATTATCATAAAACAGTTAAGATCCCTATCTATAACTGAGGTGTATTATTATTTCTTGTGGTAAGCTGAAATCATATATAAGAAAGATATCGGGAAGATCCCGAGTCCTGAATTGTTATCCTTGCTGGCCGTACCATGAACAAGTTGATACATATGAAAGGGATACATTAGTTTTAGTTGACCAAAACAATTCTAGTTGTATATAAATTTATTTTATTGAATGTTAACAATGCACTTTGCCTATAATCCTTGTTACAATTTTAAAGAAAGATTTGATATTTGAGTATTTTCAAAAGATTTTAACACCCTCACTATAATTTGAAGATATTTTTTTTTATTTTAGAATGTATATTTGTATAATTTACTTCTTTTGCTTTATTTATTTTTTATACCTTTCAATTAAAAAGAGCTATCAATTTTGACCAAATTTGATCAAATCTTGAAATATTAAATACATAAAAAATGACCGAAACCAAAGCTAACAATAGCCACATCCTATAAACAATCCTAAACACTTTCTAAACGTGTATAGGTTCTAAACACGTTTAATTTTTTTTCACGTAAAAAAGAGGTACAAGAAAGTGCATAGCATTACGTTTAGGATTCGAACGCCATTTTAGATTGAGAGAAACAATGAGTACAATGGAAGTATATGAGATGGTGATACATAAAGAAAATTACAAATGGATACAATCGATACAACGACAGAAAAAGTTAGATGCAAGCAATACATGAGTCTTCTTTTGACTTAAAGACTTGTACTATTATTGTAAGCGATTGTAAGAACACTTTGCCAGTTAAGTTTATGTTTGTTGACGATCCAACATCCATGAATCAAAGGAAAAAAGACATGGATGTAGCTTTGCTCAGCAATTAGCAAGTGAATTCTCAAGTAATACTCATTGTTGAAGGCCTCATGGTAACTTCAAGATGAAGAACAACAATAAAAGCGTTGTTCCATTGCTGGGTTTTTCCATGTACTATTTTTAATATTTTACGAAAGGATATGGAGTAAATGAACATGAGACCATAACACATATGTTTACTCCAACTGCAATAATTTTAATGAGCTGTATGGCCATTTCGGAAATTTATTCCTCATCAGCAGCACTAGAACCCAAACAAAGGAAATCCATAATTTCAAAAAATGTTTAAAATGCACAAAACCAAACGAAATGTATTTGTAGTGATTTTGTCTCATTTGCATCTACTCCATATCACTTCATTGTTAGTTGTACTATTATAATTTAATGTATGTGTATGTATTTGTATTACTGTATGTTTTGCTTGACCTTTGCAAATAAAATATTAATGATAAGGGTATGAAAAACAACTATATGAGGAGGAAATTTAAATCCCGATCGTATATGAAATAAAAGGGACTACAGGAAACACCTACAATGGCTGAAAATTATAATTACATGCCACAATCTGCTAGGGGACTACACATGAAAAACACAAATTAGACAAAAGACAAAAGTATCGTATCAATGAATGAGTACGTGGAATAGAGTATGAAATGTATACATCATTTACAAAGAGAATGCCTGGCAGGTTAATTTACTCGGAGTGTATATTATGGCCGAGTATAAGACGATTGTCTCCGTGGTGTTTACAGCAGACTTAATTAACTACTAATTGGTTTGACACCAAGAAATGTACATTTTCTCTGATGTGGATGATTTTTATGCCGAACACTACATATTTATGAGACAATCCGAATGGAAATGACTACAGTAGACGATGTTTGAGTACCAGACAATTCATTTACTAAGGGGAGGTCAACTTTGGAATATCTGCTTTGGTTTTGTAACATATGCATATAAAAACCCCAGAAGTATGCATTCAGGGTTTTCGTTATCACAAACTAGTTAAAACCTTTACTAAATTTTATCATCGATATAAAGACTTAGTTCATAAATACAATGCAACCTGTAAACATCTAATCAAGGCTGGTATTTCACATCCCTTATTTCACGGTAATGTTTTACGTAAGAGTAAAAAATACTTAAAATCGCCTAACAAACTTATAAAACCTTTAAATCGTCTAATTCATAAGGGTTATAATGACGGTTTTGTCGTCAAGTCATTACGTATGGCCTCCTTTGGTATTAACATCGATTTTTGATAGGGTCTTTGCAATTTAACTAAACACATTCTAAATTTCTAAAATCTGTATTGCATGGACACGGATTATGTATTCCGGTATATACATGAAATCATTATTCTAAACTCCTCACAGGAAGGGATCTTGGTGGAAGCTGTATACTGAGGGTACATAACTTACTTTGTCAGTTGGTGATGGGTCTGGAGCTGGCATGTCAGTTAACTGCTAGTAGTCTCTTGTGATTTCATGTTTATGTCCCTTCTTTCAAAATTACGTTTTGTCTTATGCTTTTTCTGTTCCAAGATAGTGGTCATTGAGTTAGTAGTCTACCTGTATTGGGTTTTATTCGCGTGTTTATGATACTATAGGGAAACGGGATAGAGAAAGGCGAGGTTTGGGTACCCATAAACCGGTTTAACCCTATACCACTGGCTTTTGCTGGTGCCGGTACCAAGCCCGGCTATCCCGAGTTCCTATCGTTATTTATGTTTGTCTCTTGTTTTCATTGTTGTTTTTCTGGTGCAGTTTGCTTGTAAATTGTGGCATGTGATTGTGGTTCCTAGCCATTGTGGGTGTTTGCTGTTTTCCTGTTTTTGTAATATTATGTCCGTATATTTAGTTCTTTCAGTTTCATTTTTCACAATTGACTCAGTCCTGTTGCCAACTGAATTTTACTGTTGTTACGATTGTTTTTTGATTTATCACATTGGCTGTAGGGGGAAGGTTTGGATCCAATAAATCTAGTTTAACCCCGCCGCAGCAGGTTTGCGCCTGTCCTAAGTCAGGAATTTATTAAGCCTTTGTGTGTCTTATCCTTTTTCTAGTTAGTTTACTTTATGTCTATAGGAGTCTAGGATGATGTTTATTTCGCTGGACTTGATTGCTCTTTGTTCAGGGGCCGACTCCGACCTGCCGTTGGGTGTGGGGTTTCCTCACCGTTCATTGAAGATCTTATGGTGGCTTTGAGTTGTTATTACTCCCCTTTGGGTCGTTGTCTCTTTGACACATTCCCCGTTTCCCTTGTTTTTTCTATTCTTTTTATTGTTTTTGTTTGCCATCACGAAAAAGGCTTTTAAAAGCTATAAATACTACAAAAAGGGCATTTTTTTCCTTTTTTGATTTGTGTCATACTTTTTGGACTCGTACAATGGAATCCATATTCATAGTTTTCCATACTGCCGTCGCTATTGGACTATCAGATTGCAATGTTTGTTTAAAACAATTGTTCCAAATTGTACCTTGTGCATGTTTTCCTAGTATCAGGACGTCTCATAAGTAAAATAAAATAAAAAGGATAACAGGAAACACCTACAATGGCTGGAAACAGTCACATGCCACAGTGGACCAGTAAATTGCACAAGAAAAAACAAACAAACATAAACAACGATAGGAACCGAGGACAACCGGACTTGGTATAGGTAATGGCAAAAGTCACATAAAGTAGCCTCATGCATTTCAAACTAATGACTTCTGATGGTCTTCGCTTTGTCTAATAAATATCCTACATGCAGCATAATTCCAAGTACCTCATAAGAATTATCAGGAATTGTACATTTCTGAATGTCAAACCAATGAGTTGTTAATTAACTTTAATGTTAACACCAGGAGACATTGGTCTTATACACGATCATCATACACAATCTTGGGGTAAATAAACCTGCCAAAGGTATCTTTGATTCTCATTCCTTTAATCCTTTGTTGCTAGTCTGGTGTGTATGTTTTGTTTTCTGATGTGCAATTCCCGTATCTTTCCCTTGCTTTCTGCATTTTTATCATTCCTTTAAGAGTTTTTGTTTTTCAAGCTTACATTCATCTTCGTATTTTTACAAGTGTGGTCTTGTTGATCCAGGGTTATTGTTTTTGTCACATGTAAATTCACTCCATATCCTTTTATTTTTCCTATTATGTATTTTGTTCTCTTTGTACGTTTTGTATGTGAATTGTTGTAATATCTGTAAAATAGAACAAAAAAGATAACAGGAAACGCCTACAATGACCGAAAAACACAGTCACATGCCACAATATACCAAGGAAATGCACACAAAAAAAATACAATAAAAAATAAAAAATAAAATAAAAAAACGAAAAAAAAAATAATAAAAAATAAAAGCCGAAAAAAAAAACGAAAAAGCAAAAACAAAACAAAAAACAAAACAAAAACAAAAACCCAAAGACAAATGTAAACAACGAAGGGAACTCAGGACATCCGAACTTGGTACCGGCACTAGGAAAAGCTAGCGGCAGGTTTAAACCGGTTTATTGGTACTCAAACCTACCCTTTCTCTCTCCCGTTTCCCTATATATAATAAACATACGAATAAAATCCAATACAAGTAGATTACTAACTCTTGAAAAGAATTAAGGACAAAACGTAATTTTGAAGGTCCGAAACCTTGTTTCTTGTTTGTCCTCTTCTTTGTATAACTACATTTCAAATTATTGTTGATCATTACCTTTTCTATTTTTAATGTCATTGTTGTCATATCTTTAGGAACGGGGACTTTTTTTGCATTCGCTTGCATTTTGTTATGTAGAGTATGTATGTTTCAACAACTCTGTATTGAAACGGATTTTGCTCCATTGCTTGTTTTTACCATGTATTTGTGAAATCTTTGTCTCATTTGCATTTACTTCATTTCCCTGTATTGATTATTTTAGTTTTTTTTAATAAATATAGATTACGCCACAAGATCCCGTTTATTACCATATTTTATCCACTAGAGATAGTTAAATCTTAAAATTTAATTGCGAGGCTTGCCGAGCATTTTAAAATTTTAAAATTTAACTATCGATAGTGGATAAAATATGGTAATAATCGGGATAAAGTGGTGTAATCTTTTTCTTANGAATAGATTTGGTGGGAAATAGCACGATGCTTTATTCAACATACGTTGAATAAAGAAAATTTATCCAATGGGTCAAAACCGGTTTAAACTTGACATATCATTAGAGCATTTGTTTTAAAGAATAGATAACAATGCAAAAATAGTTCTTTTTAAGTATAACCTTTAGCATTGAAACGTTTTATAAAAAAAGACTTTTATGAACAAATATCCACAAGGTGACTTCAAGATGAAGAACAACAATAAAAGCGTTGTTCCATTGCTTGGTTTAGTCATGGATTTGTAGAGACTTTGACTCATGTGCATTTACTTCATATCCTTTCATTGTTGATTTTAACAGAAAATAGAGCGAACCAAAATGAAGGCCGATAGTTACAGCATTTCTCTGTATTTTCACCTTTACTGTGTAAATTTAGCGTAAATACATTCGGAAGCAATGAAATTTTCCCTCCAGAATATTTCTGTAATCCTCTTAATCATTTGATTTGTTTTTATATAGAGCCTCAAAATGTAAATATTTATTCGGTAAAATATTGGTCAAGGTTTCCCCAAGTTGAATTACAAATTGTATTAAATATCAAATTTAATATAAAGAACGAGAAAAAATAATACTTCTTTAATATCTTCAATAATTCATGTTGCCATATTTCAAACATTCTAACACCTTTCTGCACATTACACAGTCGTAAACAAAAGTGTTTGAACACAATTGTGGAAAGAAATTGCAATTCCGGAGATTTTTGTCGAAATTCAAGAAAGTTCATAAATCACAACAATGAATAATATTATCAGTTCCATTACTTTGATCACACACGTTCATATACCCTCGTCATTCTCATAAAACTCTAGAGAATTGCCGAACTGTATATAAGTATATCCCAACGTTCCCATAAAGATCTAAGGAACTACAGAATAGTACATAACTCTATGTCAAAACAATTAGACATTTAATTATCTGCTACCATCATAACGAAGAGACAGAATTCTTATTAACCATCACCCTCTAGTTTATTTTCTCTTTGCTGTTGAAAAGCGGTTCCGCTTCGTTAAAAACTAAACAGCTTTTTCTGTCAAAACCTATACGATATATATGAAAGTACTGAGAACGACGTTAGTTGCAGGCGTCAACAACTGCTACAAGTGTTCCGAAGACATAAAAGTACAGAATGTTCGTTTGATTGTGAGAAAGGGGACAGAAAACCAGGCATTTTTCAATTTTTAATTCGTATCGCGGTATCTTTGGGGTCAAAATCAAAGAAAAGTATACATTTCTCAAGCTGATTTATATCCCATGATCATGTATTTTAACAAACAGCAATTTCACGTATCAATTTATACTTTTGAACTCTAAAGTATTGAAGACTGTGGACCAAGACATTTGTGAAAAAAAGATGAATACCGTCTAAAGAATTTGACAACCCAGAAGGAAGCTAAGCATGTCAATATATGATAATACGTAGAAATACATATTCATATTATATTGCAGGGGTAAGAGTGATATTACTGCTTATGAAATAACAGAAAATGTTTTCATGGGACACGGATGTTTCCGCCAAATGGAGTTATCGGCAAAAAGAAAGTAGACGAGTTATGGACTTGAAAGGGGGAGACACGGTACAGCTCATTATACCAAAGCTTCAGACCAACTATCAAATCATTATTGAATACACTAGCTGAGAAAACCATGACGAAAATTATCGGACGTACTTACGGACGAACAGACAAGAGTAAATCTCAATGCCACGTCGCGTTACGGCGGGGGCATTAAACAGTCTTCAAACATCTTTCCTAACTTTGTAGTTTGGCAACTTATAGTGTCTAGCGATTGCCGTAACTACAATTTCTAGGTTGACAACTCTGACTCCAAGTGTTTTTCAATCAGGTAATTTTCGAGTATCTGATTGTTTTCTGAATGCACATGACAAACTAAATTCTTTATTTATTCAGTAAAATGACTAACAATAAATTCTGAATTTTTTCTAGTGCAACTAATCTTTAGATATATATCAATAAATCATTGATTGGCCCATGTGTTGTCCCCATTTTTAAAGTAGAACCTGGATGAACAGTTAAATTTCAATATTACCATGCTTCAATATCTTATGAAAGGGAAATATATTCTCTCCAAATTTGAGTTTAAACATCAAATGTTTTTTTCTAAAACATATGTTCTACAAAGTCATTGAACATAGCAATTGTAAATCGAGATCACAGAAGTGTTTTTGAACAAAAACAACAACTGAATCAATGATACGTTTTAACAGACAATAATTTAACATTTATTATACATTCAAGACGTTTGGTCATCGAAGATTTCAATTATTTAGATGAACAGAACCAATCACCATATGTTCGCCTACGGTTTAATGTCCAATTTCCTACATATCCAATTTTTGATTACAAAAGAAAATGAAATGAAGTGAGGGGTAGATTACCTACACAAAGCTTTAACGAAAAACTTTTGGCGTCCATTGGTCGTTTTAACGCAATAAAATACAAAATTATATTTTTTAAATTATGAAATTGATGACACTGCAATGTATTGTTGTGTCTTTAATTAACTTTCTTCTTCCCTTTTTAATTGTTTTATGTAGAAAAACAACATTATATAGACATTATATGTTGGTTTGATATGTTTACAAAATGTTCCTACATACAAAACAATTATTTATCAAAGACTGTCAAATATTTTATTGCTTTTTCACCATTATGTTCTTGATTTTCGATTAGAACAACCACCAGTTGTATTTTCGTTTCTATGATTTTTTCTGCTTTTTTCCAACATGGGTTCTAATATATTAGTTCATCGACGTTTTTGTTTGGCTGCAATTAATAAATTGAAAATTTTACTATGCCTGGTCTCGATTAAAACCCTTATATACATCTTAATTATTTTTGTGATTATTTGAATATATCAAATTATATTTTTATTACCGATTACATCAATATAAAATTTATATATCGTATTAAAATTTAGAAAATCAATATCAAATCACAATTAGAAAACAAATAACAAATTTATTAATATATATTTTTAACCTTATTTTTAATATTTAAATTATATCTGTCCGGAGGAAAGGAGGGTAACTTCCTATATTTTTTGTACGGGGATGTTGTATTTTTTGGTATAGCATTTTTTGCATGAAATCTATGGTATGCCTTTTAACAAATAAATTTTGTATATAAATTACCATCTAAAACAAAATAAGGTATAGAAAAGGGCAATATGAATTCCATTATTTTCCTTATATGTATCATATTGTACTTTTTGATGTTAAATGAAATCAATGGTATATATAAATGTGGGTCTAAATCTTGTTTTGTTATAAAAAAATTAGGGCATGTTTTATGGGTTTTTGATTTCCAAATGTTTTGATTTGCTCTGCATTGAAGAGACATAAGTTGTCGAAATGCGCATATGTAGAAACAGTAACTTCGGTATTTTGTTATTTAAATGCACGACTACTGTCATTCATGTTAATTGTATGAAGATTTATAAGGAAAATAAGTATCATGTACTTCTGCAGACCTTTCTCATTCCCATGGTGTAAAACTAAGTTTCCCATTGTTAATCCTACAGTTCATACTTAATTTCATCTTTATGGTGTTGAATGTTACTATTGGCTTCAAAATGATACTATACTCATCGTAGTTTATAGTAATGGCTTCATCCTTTTGACGATACTTACATACTTTGTCGATGAAAATGTGGATGTGTTGTAGTAGTTGTACTTGGAAAAAATCCCTTTTAACACACCTTTTAACACACCGTTTCTTTTGAAATGCCTATACCAAGTCAGGACCATTGCAGTCGACAATTTTGCCGGTGGTTTCCACCTGATTTGTCTTTTTTGTCATGGACTTTGACTATTAGGGTCTTAGGGTCTTACGGTTAGAAAATGCAATTTACAAATCAGCCATCAATCGACTTTTCACAGCCCCATTTTACTCAGTACTGTGATGAACATTTGAATGTCTGACGACAGGCCAATAGCAATAGCTGATGAGTTGCTCACAGACACTACAGCAATGGATGGGGAGGTTTGGCACATTTACCCCGCCGCCTGTACCAAGTCAACACCATTGCAGTTGATAAATCTCTGGTATTTTGTACCTGCTTTGGTTTTTTTTTGCCCTATGGATTACAGCTCTTGGTAATTTTATTTGGAAACTTGCAATATCTTAATTTAACAAAATTTTGTTCAAAACTAAGGAGTATCTCCCTCTTGCATAGCTCTGTCCTTAGCTAATGTTTGCTCTTCTATTTAGATTTTATTGGTAATTTGCTCTCTGTCAGTCTTTACACATATTTCGGTATATTGATTTCCAATATTTTGATTTTATCTGCACTGAAGAGACATAAGTTGTCGAAATGCGCATATGCAGAAATCAAATTAACAGCAGCTTCGGTATTATGTTATTTGTTATTACCGTCCTTAAACTCTCGCTAGAAGAGTAATTTTGTCAATTTGGCACTTGGTTTTAAAAAAAAACTGTAATACTGTTTCCTACCCCGAATCAAATGATATGTTTGCATTATTTGCCAGTATTTTTTGTCCTCCAGTTGTCTACCTTTAATTATACTTTTTTCTGAAGTCACTACATCCTTTTTATTTGGTCAACTATGTACATTAAAAGTTTTTAGTTTGTTTTTTTTTCGGCTCATTGAAATAGGAAAATAAATGCTTAATTGGGTCAAGTTTATGGCTTCGGATTTCGCAGTCCAATAATAATCAGAGAAGCAAAAACACAAGTTTTATTTACATGCTTGAAACCACACACATTGGTAACATTTACGACGAAATTGAATTCTTTTGTTCGATAATTTATTCCGATAACGACTCTTTGAAGCTGAAGGAAGTTCGGTACTTTAAATGCGCAGTCTATACTGAAATTTCTAGCTTGCATTTGAACTAAGATAAATCGGAATATAAAAACCCCATAAAAACCTAATAAACTGTCATTCTCTTACTACGATCGTAAGATTGCATAATGTATGAGTTAGACGGAAAAATGGCGGGGAAATATACGATGTGCTTTGCTGAACAAATAAATAAGAAAGGTGCCGAACTCTTGATTACTTGAAGATATCTTGCTATTCGTAACAGCAGGTTTCAATTGGTTTGTTATTACTAATTGTAATAAAAATGTGTTATGTGAATGAGTTTGAGTAATTATAAGCTCCTTATTGTTTGTGGGGTTTTTAATCATAATAGAGTAGTGATGGAATGAAGAAATTATGGAACCAATGTGCAACAGACAATACCTTTATACGATTGGTGACAACACAACTAAAAACCACATCAGTTGAATCTTTCTGAATATAATTTCATAATTTTATTTGTTTCAAGGCGATCACCATTAAATAAGATACTTAACTTTCTGTAAATAAAATTTTTTGACAGTCTTGGTTTCAAAAACCCAAACTACCATAATCTAATGTTGTATATGTTTTGGTCCTTGCCTTAATGCAATGCAGTCTAGTCTTAACCTTAACCATAGTGTTAAGTGAACTCTCCATAGTTAAAAAATTATGTGATTTTTCATCTATATTAATACAGAATAGAAAAAATTGCGAAAAATATTTTACTTTTTTCTGTATGAAGCTTTCAACAATATTTCAAAAGTAAGTCGAAGAGGCGGATTCCTTCTATTGATTAAATCCGTGCCACCCTTTTGGCTCGAAAACCGATTTTATCTGGAAACTTGCAATATATTAAATGATCAAATGGTCCTTCAAAAAATCAGGATGTACTTACATCTGTTGCAATACATTTAAATCGTTTTTCAGTGACGACAGACATGACAAATATACCAACTGGACTTGTCAGGATATGATAAAAGCATTAAATTTTCTTCATATTAATATTTTTTTTTCGTTTCGGTGATACAGTCTATCGGCAAAAATAGGTATTCCTATGGGTACCAACTGTGCACCTCTCATAGCAGATTTATTTCTTTATTGCTACGAGTCACAATTCATGGCCAAAATTCAAATAGACCCTTCTGAATAGCATTTAGTGGATAAATTTAATACATATAGATATTTGGACGATATTTTGGATTTAAATAATCCTGAATTTCCTAAATTTACAGATGAAATTTATCCTGCAGAACTTGCTTTAAATAAATCCAATAGCAGCAGTGAATATACTCCTTTTCTCGATCTTGATATATCAATAAATCAAGGAAAGTTTAACACTAAGGTTTATGATGAAAGGGATGATTTCTACTTCCCCACAGTCAATTTTCCCCATCTCGACGGCGGCGATGTTCCGTTAGCCCCTTCTTACGGGGTCTACATTTCACAACTTGTTCGATATGCACGAGTATGTAGTGATGTTTTTGACATCAACGACCGAAATCTTTATCTCACTGAAAAACTTCTGCATCAAGGGTTTAGATATCATAAATTGATAAAAACATTCTCTAAATTTTATTATATACTGACCAAAAAAAGAAAGGTTACACTCCTTCAATATTGTCTATTTTAATTTGTACGTATCTCTGACTTTATTCTTTTATAAAATTTTAATCTGTGTGTTAAAAAGGAAACAATCCATGCGTTTTCTTCATTTTGCAGGCATTTGCAATGTTTTTATATTAGCAACTTCAGTTTGGAGAACTGGAAAACGGATGTCACAAAAATCGAATCAAAATGAGCAATACATTTTTGAAATGGGCGTTATTTTGTTATCTTACTTTGTAAAGGGTTCAATTATTTACGAGGTAATGTTTATGTTTGAAAATTTTGGTTGCAATTTATGTTTTTCAATTTTTGGGGTAAAAAATCACTTTTTGGAATCTCAAAAACCGTGAAAATTAATTTTCATTTTTTTGCACAAAACTAAAGCTTTTGGTTAAACAAACATACTGTGAAAATTTCCAGTCTTTTCGATTTTTTTTTAAAGATATGAGACACCAAATTCCAAGTTCGTTGTAAATACACGGAAGTGTAACGTTTCTTTTTTTGCCTAGTATAGATACATTGACTTATTAAGAAAATTTGGTTCTACATGCAGGGCTCTTATACATCAGGGCATTTCATATCCAACTTCTATGGCAATATCATTTACAAAGCACATAAATTCAAGAATTGTCCTTCCAAACTTATTAATCCGTTGAACAAACTTATTCATAAAGGATATAAATACAGCATTGTTGTTAAATCTTTTCTTCTGGTTTTTGTTCGCAAAAATATTGATCATCTCTTAAATGCTTTACACCATTACTAAATTTAAACAATTTTTCATATTTGCAATAGTTGGCATTGCACAACATCATGTTCTTCTTTCATAATTCATGATATTGTTATACCAAATCTATTTTGAAGTATTTCAACTGAAGTTTCATATGTAAGAAGGCTTGATATCATAGTCAACGGAAATTATGTCCTTAGCTAGCTGTCAGTAACTGCGAGCATTTGTCTGGACAGTACCTGTGTGTATTGTCTTCATGTTTTATGTACTTCATTGTAAGTGTACTCGTCTTGATAAGTTGGACTTTTTTCTAGTTTGATTTTTACTGTGAGTCTTTTTGTGTATTTATTTTTAGCCATTCATCACACATAGGGGAGAGTTTGGATCCAAGAAAACGAGTTTAACCCCATCGCAATTTTTGCGCCTGTCCCATGTCAGGAATATGTTGGTCATTGGCTTGTCCTTGTCTTCCTATAAAATTTTAGTTTCTTGAAAGTTGGGTTATTGGGTGTTGTTTGTTTCCATTGATCTATTCTTTTTTTGCCTTTTTGGGGCCATTTATATGATGTGCGATTCCTCATTGTGTTGAAGACCGTCGGTGACCCCTAGATGCTTTGTTTTGGGTCGTTTTAACCTGGATATGGGATGTTGTCTCCTTGACATTTACCCCATTTCCTTCTTTTTCATATTTAACAAAAAAATGTTCAATACTAGGGAAGATCTCCTTCTTGTATAACCTCCGTCCTTAACTGATTTTGGCTTTTCTATTTAGATCTTATTGGTAATTTGTTCTCTACCAGCCCTTACATGCATTCCGGTATATGGATTTCCAAATATTTTGATTTAATTACCACTGAAGAGACATTAGTTGTCAAAATGCGCATATGCGGTATATTGTTATTTCTTATAATAAAATTTTACTTTATCGTTAATTTTCTTAATTAATTACAGAAAAGAAATTGTCACAAAGCATAATTTCTGTTTTGGTCACTGGTTAAATGACATCTCTTCAGTGCAAATAAAACAAATCATTTCAAAGGCCGGAAGCCGCACCATAGATTTTGAGTACAGATATTTATCTTTTATATATCAGAGCATGTATTTTTCCCCATAATTTCGTCCTGGGCATATTTGAAGCATGTTTGTACTTGGATCACCACCCTTGGTTAAAAAGTACAGGAGTTCAGTTTTATGTATCTCAAACATGAAATTATTATTTTAGTTTTGAATTAGTTTTGGCTTACTTAAATAATCTCATGTATTGTTCACTTGAAGTCATTCGGATGGAGGATGGAGACAAAGACAAAAATCCTTCTGAAAAAAAAAACATCTCGTAATTATGAGATAATATTTCGTAATTCTGAAAGAAACGTTTCATAATTTTGAAATAATATAATATAAGTTAGCGATGATATGTCATAATAATGAGAAAATATCTCGCACCGATTTTATTTGGAAACTTGTAATATCTAAATTTAACAAAATTTTGTTCAAAACTAAGGAATATCTCCCTCTTTCATAGCTCTGTCCTTAGCTAATTTTGGCTTTTCTATTTAGATCTTATTGGTAATTTGTTCTCTGTCAGTCTTTACACATATTTTGGAATATGGATTTCCAATATTTTGATTTTATATGCACTGAAGAGACATAAGTTGTCGAAATGCGCATATGCAGAATCCAAATTAACAGCAACTTCGGTATTGTCGCGTAATTATGAGATATTATACACATATATGTACTTCCTGCAATTAAGGATAGTATACTATAGATTACCACTCTAAGAAAGTATGTCATCCGAGACGGTAGTCGAGGGCGGTATTTTTTTCTGAGTGTGGTTATCAAGTATACCATTCGGAATTTAAGGTAGCAAGTGTTATATTATACTGAACATCTTGACTGTATTACTGCTTCATACTGAATATCTTGACTGCATTACTGCTCCAAGGAATTTCAATGACGTCACTGTACATTTAGAACGGGCGGTATACTCGACAAAAGAGTGGTATACACAACAGAGGGGTGGTATACCGAAATACCACCCTTTCGGTTAACCAATCAAAATTAAGGAAACTCATGTGAAGTATAATATTATGTCATAGATTTTGTTCTTCATGTGGCATCAATACGCTTCCGTACATTACAGAGTTTGAAACGCTGTATTATTAAAAGATCAGTCCATTCAAATTGCAAGTTTTTTTTTCAGAAAAAATACATTTATGTGATTGAAATGTATAAAATATTGAAAATATGAATATACTATACTACGTACTGCATAAAGTTTTATTTTAATTGAAAGAATATCACTCTCCATTTATTTTTCATGCTATCTCTTCTTAAAAAATAAAATAAATGACTGTCATTTCAAATATCATTTCTTTCTACTTTGTTCCTTGAAATCTTCTTAGATTGTTTCGAACATTTCAATTGACGTTAATAGCTATTTTATCAAACGATTAAAAAAATATTGTCAATTGCGAAGCATGAATTTTCAGAACTCAACCGAATAAAAATTTTTTTCAATTCATTTTTCAAGAGTACATTGTACCAGTTATTACTGACTTTTTTGCATGGCAGAAAAGATTCAATGTATTTTTTATAATTCACTTCAAAGACTATAATTTGCGTTAAAATAATAATAATTTTATTGCAAAAATTGTAGATATAATTTTGAAATGCCACTTTCACAATATATTATTTTTGTAACCTTAAACAAAAATATAGCTCCAAAGAAAGATTAAATTTAAACACCCACTTTATTCCTATATATTTTTTTTGCTTTTAATGGCACTTCTTCCTTATAGAAATTGCTAGGATTTATTTCATTTTGAACTTGTTTAAAAACGAATTAAATACATATAATGCAAAATAAAACTGTGCCATAACTACATATATAAATATATTAGTGCCAGTTATGGTTTATTAGTTCAAGTTCAAACTTCCAATTGCTTCGTTTTTTTTTTGTTTTCCTTCAAATATAAATATCAAATCGCTAGGATTCATACTAATCCATTTTAATATATCATTTTCCAAGCCGTTGTCAGTTTGTTTTCAGTTTCAAGATTTTCCTGCCATTCTTTAAGAAATGGAACGTGTAGTTCCATAAAAACTAAAGTAAGAGCAATATCATTTTTTTTGCACTGCTCATAACTAAAAAACGGGCTGCTATCATCAACAAGATCAAACCAAAACGTGTCTCACTCACAACATAAAACATATCTTTTTATATCATATGTTTATGATTTAGAATATCTTTCACTGAATCATGCTTTTTAACTCAAAATATATTTTTCTGTAGGTTGTATTTTTCTTAAGGCACGGACCATTTGATTTTCAGGGGGCAGCCGAGAAATTTTTTCGCCCGATACGCGGGCCAGATTATTTTTTTTTCCATATACACTATACTAGGAAATTTTGTTGTGCCAGGCTTTTTTTTTCTAATTGACAGGATCCGGGCCAGATTATTTTTTTCAACCAAGATGCTGGTCAGAAAATTTTTTTGCCAAAAATCGGGGTCAGAAACTTTTTTTTCTAAAAAATTCCAGACCCCCCCCCCCTGAAAATCAAATGGTTCGTGCCTAATTTCAACAAAATATCATTAGTGAGAAATTAACTCTCTGTACGCCATTCTTATCAGCAGAAAAAGAAATGTACAAAACAACAGAAGTACAACAACATTTGAAATTGATGACACAATTATTATTCTTCATATATATTCAGTATAATCTATTTACAAAGTACATAATACTGAAGTAGGTGTGAATTAAGTTTTTGTATATATGGCAATTTTAACAATTCTTGTCTTTTGGTGCAGATCAAATCATACTTTAGATAACTAGGAAAACTGTCAGCAAAGGTCACAAAAACATACCCCAGGCCTCCCATTAGAATTCAAGTAAATATATTTTTTTAATATATCGTGGCAATATGTACTGAACATTCTGTGAAAGTTTCATTGAATTTCACCAAGTGGTCTACAGAAGGAGGGGTTGTCGTCACAAAGTATGTACCCTATGGCGGACGGAATTACGAAAGGACGAACGGACGGACGAATGGACACAATGATCACTATTTACCACCAGCTAAAGTGGGAGGGGAGGGGGGTATAATGATTTATGATAAACAATTTAGAATCACGGATTGTCATTGATTTATTACCATTCCGTTTCTACGGAAGCATGGAGGGGACATGTGAATTTTTTTTCTATCTCGCGGCCACGACATACTAAGTCGTGGCAACGAGATAGCTATGTCGTGGCCACGAGATACTAACTCGTTCCCAGCACATAGCTATCTCGTGGTCACGACTTAGTATGTCGCGGCCACGAGATAGAAAAAAAAAATCACATGTCCCCTCCGTGCTTCCGTACGTTTCAAATCAGCTAAGAAGAAATATTTCATTTATTCTCAAATTGTTCACGGTCTTTAAAATGGAAAATGAACCAATCATTTGAGAACACTTTTATCTTTATCTCTTAAAATTTGAATACATCTCAGTATAAGGAATTACAAAAAAATAAAGTTTATTATCAAAGCTAAATGTTAAGGTACGAGTTATTTTCTTTGAGAAAGTAATCACAGAATCTCGTAAGACTCCAAGATTATCAATGATGGATAAGAACATCAAGCGTCTTCTTATCACTTGATCTTGTCGGCATCAAGGGAGAAAACTTAATTATATTTTCCCCTTGAAAGTTATATAACGCGAGATTATACGAGATTAATGTCAGAGGTTACTTGCGATTTAGAGTCTATTGGCACTCATAACTGTTCGCTTGTTATTAATCCTACTTTGAATTAGGAGATGTTTACTTAATTCTGTAACAAAATAGTCTTTTCTAGTATTTTAGCCCCAAGATTGTGAAAATGTATATTTATAATGGCGTAAAGATAGCTCTTAACGTTAATATCTCATGAAATTAATGTCGTTATAATGTTTCCCATAATACAGTAATTAAGATATCATGGAAAGTACTGCATTTTTTTCACTTCAACTGTAATTTCAGGTTTTTGTTTTCGTCTTTTATATATTTATGTGCATTGGCTTTTTGTTTTCCAACGAATTAAAATGCTGTATTACATAATCCTTGCTACTGTTTTTTGGAATGGGAGTATGTATACAAATTGAAAATCCAGATATAGTACAAAAACCATGATGTATTTTCAACAAAATTATTTTTGTTTTTTTTTTATTTTGAATATCTCAATAAGTTTGGATTATATCGTATTAAAATGAACAAAAAACGCCATAAAACAGAAGAAATAACAGTGGTATAATTGGTTTCCACCTGATTTGTCTTTTTGTCTCATGGACTTCGGCTCTTGACAGCTTTGCTTCATCCCCATTTTATAAATAGAGAAAATAAAATATTGTGCAGATATTCAAAAAACAATCATAAACATTGAAAAGATAAGTAAATTATATTTTCGATGAAGGTCCTTATATGGAAAAAGATTTGACTGAAAATATATTCAAATATTCAAATATATGGATAATGCAGGGACGATAGCGTAATCAATTCAATACACATATAAACATTAAATACGAACAGTACACCAGTAAAGAACACCATTTTTATGACAGAACATCTTCGTTCATCTATACCAGATTGGTTGACACTGACTCAAGTTTTTACGTACTTAGTATTTCAAATGCTTCTTTTAAGAAAGAGCAAATCTCTTTGACATCCTTTATATTTTGTTCCCTTCCAGCTTTTACACGTTTTAGGATATTGGACTTCCAAATATTTTGATTTTATCTGCACTGATGAGGCATAAGTTGTAGAAATGCGCATATGCAGAAAATAAATTAACAGTAACTTCGGTATTTTGTTATTTATATCATTTGGGTTTTGTATTTTACTAATAAATTCAATATCTTTTTCTATATTTTTGAATAAGTTGAATTTTTTCCTTAGTTCATTGTATAAAGGACAATTTATAATAAAATGTTGTTCATCATCAACTATATTTTTACAATATTTACAATATCTTTCTGTGGCCGAAATTTTTGGTCTAGAATATCTTCCTGTTTCAATTATGGACCTGTCTGATTTTTGTAAATTTCGTTCTAGGTAATTCTTTAAACCAAAAGATAAACAAATGACTAAATACCGAAGTTACTGTGAATTTAAATTCTGCATATGCGCATTTCGACAACTTATGTCTCTTCAGTGCAGATAAAATCTAAACGTTTGGAAGACCAAAGAAGTTAGAAAAACTGATAGAGAACAAATAACCAATATGATCTAAATGTAAAGCCAAAATCAGCTAAGGACAGAGCTTTGCATGAGGGAGATACTCCTTAGTTTTCTATCAAATTTACAAAAAATTAGATATTGTAAGGTTCTAAATAGAATCGGTTTTCGGGTCAGCACCGAAGTACTGACTACTGGGCTGGTGAATACCCTCGGGGACTAACAGTCCACCAGCAGTGACATCGACCCAGTGCTAACAAATGACTAAATACCGAAGTTACTGTGAATTTAAATTCTGCAAATGTTACTATAGAAGCGTAATTTCCCTTCATTACTTGTTTTTATATGTTCTGTAAATTTATTTCTTATGTAAGATTAAATCTTTAGTTTAAATTCTGAGTAGTTCATAGTTTCATAAGATCATTGAGTTTTTGTAGACTTTATTTCCAACTCGGAGCTTTCTCTTGACATAAAATTTGGTTAATTTGAATGCCGCTTTCAATAATTCAAACTCATGTTCAGTTTTAAGTCTATATCTACCAATCTGGTGTAATGTATGCATAAAATTAAATGATTTAATACATATTGGGAACATTCCCATTTCATTCCTGGCTAAATTTGCAGCCCTACTCTGAACATCCATAATATTTTTACATATAATATTAATAGTTCTTGCATGAGATATTCAGTGGAAATGAGATCTTTCACGGGAGTAACAAATTTCATCTTTTCTCGAGCTAATCTTAGCAAAAGGTGAACAAAAGAGGTACATTTTCTTACACGAGTGAAAGAAATCCCGATTGAATAATATGGATTATATATACATGGGACAAAATTCTTACAAATAAGCAAATGGAACAACACTTATTGTCATTCTTCATCTTGAAGACTCGTAACTTATAAGAAATGGGAGTAATTACAAAATTACCGAACAGAGTTGTCAAGAACCGATGTACATGAAACAAACAAACAAAACTAGAGGCTCAGACACTGAGCCTGTAACGCTCATCTGACAAAATGTTGAACAGCAAGGTTTTGATGTTCTGCATGGTGGCCATGTTTTTATGTGAATTTCCCATAGGGCCAAAATAAACTATATTCTGTGCTGGCAGCCATGTTTTTTATTGGATTGGAAGAAATAAGCAATCTTTGTTAAAGACCTTTAGTACATCATTCCTGTAAAGTTTGGTTGAATTTGCTTCAGCGGTTTCAGAGGAGAATAAGAAAATAAGAATTTTCCCATAGAGTCAAACGTTAAACTATGTTCCATGCTGGCAGCCATGTTTTTATTGGATCAGAAAGAAATAAGCAATCTTTGTTAAGGACCTTCAGTTCATCATTCCTGTCAAGTTTGGTTGAATTTGCTTCAGTGGTTTCAGGGGAGAAGGTGAAAATGTGTATTTCCCATATAGGACCAATGTTTAACTATCTTCCGTGCTGGCGGCCATGTTTTTTATCGGATCAGAACTAAATGAGCAATCTTTGTTAAGGACCTTTATTACATCATTCCGGTAAATTTTGGTTGACTTTGCTTCAGCGGTTTCAGAGGAGAAGAAGAAAATGTGAATTTTCCCATAGGGTCCAATGTTAAACCTAAGTTCCGCGCTGGCGGCCATGTTTTTTATCGAAACAGAAGGAAATGAGCAATCTTTGTAAAGGACCTTAAATACATCATTCCTGTAAAGTTTGGTTGAATTTGCTTCAGTGGTTTCAGAGGAGAAGATGAAAATATGAATTTTCCATAGGGTCCAATGTTAAACTATTTTCCGTGCTGGCGGCCATGTTTTTTATCAGATCAGAACAAAATGAGCAATCTTTGTTTAGGACCTTTATAACATCCTTCCTGTAAATTTTTGTTGCATTTGCTCCAGTGGTTTCAGAGGAGATGAAGAAAATGTGAATTTCCCCATAGGGTCCGATGTTAAACCTAAGTTCTGCGCTTGCGGCCATGTTTTTTATTGGATCAGAACGAAATGAGCAATCTTTGTAAAGGACCTTCCATACATCATTCCTGTAAAGTTTGGTTGAATTTGCTTCAGTGGTTTCAGAGGAAAAGATGAAAATATGAATTTCCAAAAGGGTCAATGTTAAACTATTTTCCATGCTGGCGACCATGTTTTTTATCAGATTTGAACGTAATGAGCAATCTTTGTTTAGGACCTTTAGTACATCATTCCTGTAAGGTTTGGTTCCATTTGCTACAGTGGTTTCAGAGGAAAAGAAGAAAATGTGAATTTTCCCATAGGGTCCAATGTTAAACCTTAGTTTCGCACTGGCGCGCTGGCGGCCATGTTTTTTATCGGATCGGAATGATATGAGCAATCTTTGCAAAGGACCTTTAGTACATCATTCCTGAAAAGTTTGGTTGAATTTGCTTCAGCCGTTTCAGAGAAGAAGAAAATGTGAATTTTCCCATAGGGTCCAATGTTAAACCTGAGTTCCACACTGGCAGCCATGTTTTTTATCGGATCAAAACGAAATGAGCAATCTTCGTAAAGGACCTTTAGTATATCATTCCTGTAAAGTTTGGTAGCATTTGCTTCAGTAGTTTCAGAGGGAAGAAGAAAATGTGAATTTCCCATATAGGGCAAATGTTTGACTATCTTCCGTGTTGGCGGCCATGTTTTTTATCAGATCAGAACTGAATTAGGAATCTTTGTTAAGGACCTTTATTACATCATTCCTGTAAAATTTGGTTCAATTTGCTTCAGCGGTTTCTGAGGAGAAGAAGAAAATGTGAATTTTCCCATAGGGTCCAATTTTAAACCTCAGTTCCACGCTGGCCGCTATGTTTTTATCAGATCAGAACAAAATGAGCAATCTTTGTTAAGGACCTTTAGTACATCATTCCTGTAAAGTTTGGTTGCATTTGCTTCAGTGGTTTCAGAGGACAAGAAGAAAATGTGAATTTTCCAATAGGGTCCAATGTTAAACCTAAGTTCCGCGCTGGCGGCCATGTTTTTTATCGGATCGGAACGAAGTGAGCAATCTTTGTTAAGGGCCTTCCATAGATCATTCCTGTAAAGTTTGGTTGACTTTGCTCCAGTGGTTTCATAGAAGGTGAAAATGTGTATTTCCCATATAGGGCCAATGTTTGAGCACTCTTTGACCCATCTTTCAAAATTACGTTTTGTCCCCCCATTTTTCTTTTCTAGATTGTGGTCATGGAGTTAGTAGTCTACCTGTATGGGTTTTATTCGTATGTTTATTCTACGATAGGGAAACGGGACAGACAAAGGGGAGGTTTGGGTACCCATAAACCGGTTTAACCCTACCGCTGGCTTTTGCTAGTGCCGGTACCAAGTCCGGCTGTCCCGAGTTCCTATCGTTGTTTATGTTTGTCTTTTGTTTTTTTATTGTGTGTTTTTTTCTTGTGCAGTTTCTATTTACTTTCTGGCATGTGGCTATGTTTTTCGGCCATTGAAGGTGTTTGCTGTAATCTTTTTTATTCCATTTTAACTATCTTCCGTGCTGGCGGCCTTGTTTTTTATCGGATCAGAACTAGATGAGCAATCTTTGTTAAGGACCTTTATCACACCATTCCGGTAAATTTTGGTTGAATTTGCTTCAGCGGTTTCTGAGGAGAAGAAGAAAATATGAATTTTCCAATATTTTAAACCTCAGTTCCACGCTGGTCGCCATGTTTTTTATCAGATCAGAACAAAATGAGCAATCTTTGTTGAGGACCTTCCATACATCATTCCTGTAAAGTTTGGTTGAATTTGCTTCAGAAGATGAAACTGTGAATTTCCCATAGGGTCCAATGTTAAACTATTTTCCGTGCTGGCGGCCATGTTTTTATCGGATTAGAACAAAATGAGCAATCTTTGTTTAGGACCTCTATTACATCATTCCTGTAAATTTTGATTGCATTTGCTCCAGTGGTTTCAGAGGAGAAGAAAATGTGTGAATTTACCCATAGGGTCCGATGTTAAACCTTAGTTCTGCGCTGGCGGCCATGTTTTTTATCGGATAAGAACGAAATGAGCAATCTTTGTTAAGGACCTTTAGTACATCATTCCTGTAAAGTTTTGTTGCATTTGCTTCAGTGGTTTCAGAGGAGAAGAAGAAACTGTGAATTTTCCCGAAGGGTCCAATGTTAAACCTAAGTTCCGCGCCGGCGGCCATGTTTTTTATCGGATCGGAATGAAATGAGCAATCTTTGTTAAGGACCTTAATTACATCATTCCTGTAAAGTTTGGTTGAATTTGCTTCAGTAGTTTCAGAGGAGAAGAAGAAAATGTGAATTTTCCCATAGGGTCCAATGCTTAACCTAAGTTAAGCGCTAGCGGCCATGTTTTTTATCGGATCTGAACGAAATGAGCATCTTTGTCAAGGACCATTAGTACATCATTCCTGTAAAGTTTGGTTGAATTTGCTTCAGTGATTTCAGAGGAGAAGATGAAAATGTGAAAAGTTAACGGACGACGGACGGACGACGGACGCCAAGTGATGGCAAAAGCTCACACTGACCCTTCGGGTCAGGTGAGCTAAAAANAAAAAAAAAAAAAAAAAAAAAAAAAAACCAGAAAAAAAACTGTCTTGGTACAGGCTAGTCAAAAGAAATGCTGGGTTAAACAGATTTTATGGCGCGCCAACCCCCATCCCTTCTCAATTGCGGTAGTTTCCGATAGTAATTCAACAGTAATTACTTTCGAAAGGTAGCAGGTCGAATACAAACGTCTAAAATTAAAAAAGCACAACATCTGAATAGAAAGAGTAACCTAGGTATTTTGTTATCTGAAAAGGATACTCCTTCAATGACTGAACCTTTCCCTCGCAGCCCACACTTTACCAGGGCTTCAAAAACCTACGTTGTGCACGCAAAATCGTCGCCATTTGAGTGTTTTTCACATCGTGACGTCAAGTAATTTTTGTCATATACGGCTTTTAGTCATTGGAAAAATTGCTGTATCACAAAATCAACACTTTGATTGGCCATTTACCCGCGGCATTATAAGGTCGCCTGCATCATTCTTCCGTGGGTCTAGTTCAGCTGCAAAGTACCATTTACAGAAGAATTAAAACTTAAAATGTTTGTTTGGTATGTAATTTCGATAATTCTGTTTCAAGATTAAATATTGCATAGGATTAATTAAGCAGTTTGGTTTCCTGACATTTTTATCATAGATAAAGAAACATCTGTTTTACCACTGGTTGATGCCTCTGTTAGTGGACTGCTCGTGGTCGGGGGGAGAGGGTATATACAATAACCCTATTATCAGTACTGGGATGCCGGCCAAAATACCGATTTTTATATCGGAAATTTGCATTGTCTATATTCTGAAACTTCTTAAAAAACTAAGGAGTATCTTCCTTTGACGAAAGCTGTTTCTTTACCTCATTTTAATCCCCGAGGATATTCACTAATCCAGTAGTCAGTACTTCGGTGCTGACCGAAAACCGACTTTATTGAAACTTAAAATATCTAAATTTAACAAGTAAGTTTAAGGAGTATCTCCCTCATGCATAGCTCTCTCTCCATAGCTGAATTTTGGCTTTCTATTTAGATCCTTTTGGTTATTTGTTCTCTATCAGCCTTTTTACTGTTTTCAGTAATGGACTTCCAAATATTTTGGTTTGATCTGCACTGATGAGACATAAGTTGTCGGAATGCGCACATGCAGAAAATAAATTGACAGTGACTTCAGTATTATGTTATTTAGCTTTCCATTTAGATCTTTCTGGCTGTTTGTCCTCTATCAGCATTTTAACATCTTGTGTTTTGGTCTTCCTACGATTTATTTGATTTACAATGAGACATAAGTTGTCAAAATGACCATCTACATAATTTAATTTACAGGATTAATAGTTATTTCAAATAAAACTCTATTTTAAATATAATAGTTTCCTAATGTTTTTATATTTAGCCCATTTCGGATTTTGTCAAACTGTTATGGTGGATTATTTCTGATTTCGATAACTTTTTCAGTGTTAGAAAAACATAACCTAAAATTGGTTATCTTTGAATAGAATGTGTTCACCAGTAATTTTCACTTAAAGTCACTCGACAAAAATATGCATGACAGGAGATGCCCATGTACTCTATCTTATACCTCTGTTCTTTATACGGTCCATGCACTTAACTATCCTACCATCTTATATGTTCTAAAATGCAATTTTCATTGTGTACATTTTTAAGTTAAAGGGAATATGATTTTCTAATTTCGGTATTTAGTTACTTTCTAAAACATTAACCTACATGCATGAGTTTTACTTAGATACACAAGGATACCCATAGACCCAGTACGACCGAGTATCACAGAGAAATTTAGTTCCAAACAGATTCTGATAAATTAACCGTGAAGGATATGGAGTAAATGATCATGAGAAAAAGTCTCCTCAAACCAAACAATGAAACAACGCTTTTATGGTTGTCGTCTTGAAGTCATCATGATGCTTCCAACAATGTGATTTGCTCATACCTGATAGTAAGTTCAATTTCTTATATATGTTTATCTGATAAGCACCTGACGATACATACAGATTTTGTATGGGCTCACACTGCTATATGAAAAAGAAAGGGAATGAGGTAAATGCCAAGGAGACAACATCCCATATCCAGATTAAAACGAATCAAAACAAAGCATCTAGGGGTCACCATATGGTCTTCAACACAGTGAGGAACCTCACACCATATAGCAAGCCCTAAATGGCCCCAAAAAGGAACAAAAATTGAATAAATCAATGGAAACAAACCACATCCAATAACTCGAGTATCAATAAACTAAAATTCTATAAGAAGACAAGGACAAGCCAGTGACCAACATATTCCTGACTTGGGACAGGCGCAAAAATTGCGATGGGGTTTTCTTGGATCCAACCCCTCCCCTATGTGTGGTGAATGGCTAAAAATAAATACACAAAAGACTCACAGTGAAAATCAAAGTAGAAAAAATGTCCAACTTATCAAGACGAGTACCCTTACAATGAAGTACATAAAACATGAAGACAATACACAAGGATACTGTTCGGACAAATGCTCGCAGTTATTGACAGCTAGCTATGGACATAATTTCCGTTGACTATGATATCAAGCCTTCTTACAAATAAAACTTCAATTGAAATACTTCTAAATAGATTTCTATTTAGAAGCTAGTGCTTTAAGTTGTGGGGTTCTTGTTCAGTTTTTTGTTTATTTGTTTGGTAATTGTCTTGTTGTCTAAATTAGAGTTAAGGATGGTCACTCCTCAAGTTCATAGTATCAAGATTTTGAAATTAGTATGTTTTCTTATTAGAACTTCGATCATACATCATTTTAAGCAAAAAATAGTGATAGGTCAGTGTGCCCATTTTTGAGATTTAAGTGTCTGAAATTTTGGCGGGAAACCAAACTCCTCTAGACTTTTCATTTACTTTGCACTAAAGCAACCGACCTTTGAAATACAATGAAGATATATCAAGAATTTCATCAAATTTTGTCAAAAGTTTATTCAAGATGTATACAATCATATTTTGAAAAGAAAAGTGGGGGTCAGTGTGCAAAATTTTCTAGTGCATCATGATGGATGAAATATGAGAATTCCGAAAGTCAGAGATAGTCTTAAAAACCCGAGGAGTGACCATCCTTAAATATGAATTTTCGTGTTTTTCTTATAATCGGTTTTAGTATATCTCCTTTCTCCCTTTTGCTTCAATATATATAATCTTACCTAGATATTCACAACCTGTATTGTCCAAAAAGTACTAATGATTGATACAATTCTTAAAACTATAACAATGCGTGCAACAAATAACAACTTAAACAGGATATACCCACAACACCCAAATGAACAATTAAAAAAAAGTTTTGTCTCAAATGCTTTGGGCCCAACCCCACACCGCCCCCCCCCCCCCAAAGAAAAAAAAACAGAAAAAAATTGTACTATATGTGTCTATGACAATGACTTTTTGTTAGTTATTAATCCAATAAGGTCGATGCTTTTGTGAAGTGACCTGCTTTTGTGGAGTCCAAAACATCTTTGAACACTAATAATATTTTAAGTTTCAGCATGGTAAAATAACCCAAATCCTTTTTTTTTTGTTTTTACCTGCCTATTGTGAACTTTCCCTATCTAGCAAAATCAGGGATATGTTCAACCTTTGTTACCCTTCAGAAATTCTATGGCCATCTAAACGACATCATAGATAGATATTAAATGTCGAATTGGACGTTACCGATTTTGACTAAACCCTTGATTGACCCTCTGACAACGTTACTGGTTACTTGTGCTGTATACCTAGCAGTACAAGGTCATCTATCCACAACACACTGTTTTTTAGAGTTCACAGTGTTAGTGCTTAAGTTTGAGCGTTTTTTTTTAGGAGTACATTTATTTTGTACGTGCGTAGTGTCTTTAGTATTCTCATTTTTACCCCGTCTTTGGACCTTAATCCTGTGCTTTATACCTTCGCTATTTTACTGTCTTTGTTTTGAGAGATAACTATTTTCAAGTCTCTAGTATTGACGTAAAAGGCACCCTAATAAAGTAATTGCATAATTTTATGAAAATAGAATAGATTTTGATATCATAACGACGTGTTAAACATATTGTAGTTTAGGGTTTTTTTAACCAAAATTAAAAATATGCATTTTTAAAAAAACTTCTGTCGCATAAATTAAGAAAAAAACATTTGTCCTATTAATTTATCAAACCAATATATTTCCTCACAAAATAATACTTTGGTGCACACTAAACGGAGTACAATTTCCGTTGTTTTTTCAGTGGAATCCCACTACGGTTTATTTGGCCTAAGGTATCAATAACTTTACAAAATTCTGGTCTCTTTTATAAAAGAGAGTGGAAACATTGATTGAAATGGAATATTTCGTTCGTATAATAATAAAAAAAAACTAGATATAAGTACCATCCTTGTCTACCAAATAAACAGTAAAAGGTTATGGAGTAAATGCACTTGAGACAGAGTCTCCACAAATACAGTTTAAACAAGCGATGGAACAACACTTTTATTGTTGTTCTTCATCTTGAGCCATCAAACAAAAACCTTTGCTCATACCTCAAAGTAAGTTCAAGACGGCCCCTATCACCGGTTTAAGTCGTAATTCATTGCTAGATATCAAACAATGCTACATCCATAATTCGCACATATGAATCGTAAAAAACAACATAAAATAAACTGGCAAGGTGCTCTTTCAACTGCTGTCATCCATTTCCCGACACAGCACATAATCAACCACGGGACACACCATGAAGTCAATTGCAAGAAAACTTGGCAATATTAAAGAGTGAAAAATGGGTATTATAAACAGATGTTCAGAATAACATTTTGAAATCACAAAAAATAAAATGCTAAAAGTATGACAGTGTATCCATATAAGAAATTCTCCCAAAATACAAGTATTCCGTAACTGAAATATTTACATAGAGCAAACATATCTCTCTTAC
>MJUU01061698.1:80869-90968 GCA_002080025.1 Modiolus philippinarum | reverse complement strand
ATGGGGGGGGGGGTTGGTGGGGTGCTGAGATCGGTTGGGATAACAAAAGTGTTAAAGGGTTAGAAAGATGGGACAAATCGATATAAAAGGTTAAGATACTCGACAAAGAACAATCAAAGAATAAAAAAAAATGGGATAAAGTATAAACTCCGATACACAAGAATCAAACACCACAAAAGATCTAAAAACAGGATAAAACAATTAGAAACTAGGGTACTGGGGTGCCCCACCCCAAGCGTCCAACCACTCTCACACCATTTTGCTACGCTCACGGTGCTCTACGTTCTTGACGCTTGGAAGTAGGGTCACGGTTATATCACGTAAAAGCTCAACAACATTGAATGGGATACCAATAGCATTAGGAAATGGAGAACTAGTTAGTCACGGTTGGGTGCACAACAAACTAATGAAAAGATTAACATTGACCCTATGGGAAAAATGTGTTCTAGGGTGACGTGATACACTATTTTATAATATGGGTGCTAAGAGGGGTCCAAAATTTCGGGAACGGCCCAAAATACAAATTTTTCTAAGTCGAGTACTAAAGACGTGTTATATATGTTTTCAGGGTAACTTTGACCATCTAAATCGAATGGTGACATGTATTAAGTCCTATCTCTTATAGTATGGGTGCTCAGAGGGGTCCAAAATTTTGACAGGGGGTCAATCAGTGCATTTTACAAAATATATTTTAATAGTTGTGTGATATATGTATTCGGGGTATCTTTGACAATTTAAAGCTATTGGTGGTATTTTTGAGATCAAATCTCTAATAGTATGGGTGTTACGAGGGGTCCAAAATTTTGACAAGGGGTTGAATTCTAGTATATATTCAAAAGGGGCACTCTGCGTTTATCCAGGCTTGTGACTGGCTATCTTAAAGGATAGGCCGCATTACCCCACCCCCTTTTTCTTCTTTTCTTTTATTTACATCGAGTCGTTGCTGTCTTCGATTGGTGGTGGTTCGAATCCGTCCAATACGTCATCTAATAGATATTTTCTTTTCTTCACTGCATATTGCCAAGATTCCCTGATTTCGTAGTCTTCTTCATCCCTTAAACGTTTGGCCGTATCTCTGATCTTTTTGTGAATTGGATCTTTGTTGAAATCCTGCATCCAGATCACCGTTTCCAGGTATTGATTTCTCATATGGTCTCTAAAAAGTTTATTCATGTCTTCATATGCGGCTAAACGAGCCTTTTCGGAGTCGTGTCCTTCTTCCATCAACTCTTCTACTTTCTTGGTGTATTCTGGTTCGAGTTTGTCAAATGTTTGATTCACGATCAGCTTCCATGGAGACTCTTGATCATCTTCATCGTCAGTTCTTTCGTCCGTGGACTCTTCTGACGTATTCGAGTCGTTACTTTCTTCGTTGCTATATGCAGATTCGTCAGAATTTTTGCTTTCTTCTGATACGTTGGACTCTGTCTCCGATTCATTTGGCGAAGTATCTTCCGTGTCGTGTTTCTGATTCTTGTGGCGAACAAGATTGAAGTGACGATTGGTCGTGTATTCACAAAGATCGCAGTGATACATTATAGACGTCTTTCTCTCTCTGGATTCGAAGTACGAATGACGAAATCTTACAGAACAAAGCTTTAAATACGGTCAGATTGGAAATGTCGCTGCTCGCGTGCTTGTTTCACTGCTCGTGCTGCTCGCGTGCTCATCTCGGTAATATTGCTGCTGCTGCTGCTGCTGCTGGGCGGTGAGAGATATTGCTGCTGCTGCTGCTACAGTCGTTATGCGGTGGGAAAAGCGACAAATTTGCTATTTAAGGTTATGTCAACGTGTTCATTTCGCTGCTCGTTTTCACTGCTCGCGTGCTCATTTCGCTGCTCGTGCTGCTCGCGTGCTCATCTCGGGAATATTGCTGCTGCTGCTGCTGCAGCCGCTGTGCGGTGGGAAGAGCGACAAATTCGCTGTTTAAGGGTATGTTCACGTGCTCGTTTTCACTGCTTGCGTGCTCATTTCGCTGCTCGTGGTGCTGGCTTGCTCATCTCGGGAATATTGCTGCTGCTTCTGCTGCTCCTGCAGCCGCTCTGCGGTGGGAAAAGCTATAGATTAGCCATATAAAGGTATGCTTACGCTGTTCGTTTTTACTGCTCGCGTGCTCGTTTCGCTGCTCGTGCTGCTCGCGTGCTCATCTCGGGAATGTTGCTGCTGCTGCTGCTGCTGCAGCCGCTCTGCGGTGGGAAAAGCTATAAATTAGTCGTATAAAGGTATGCTCACGCTGCTCGTTTTTACTGCTCGCGTGCTCGTTTCGCTGCTCGTGCTGCTCGCATGCTCATCTCGGGAATTTGAGAGGAGGATTTGGGCCTTAAAAGGTGAGGAGGAAGAAAGAAAAGACATAATAATTTTTTTATTTATTTTTTTATTTTTTATAATTTTTTTTAATTGTTTTTTTTATTTTAGTCCCAGTCCCCATTCCCTAACCCATGACTGCTTCATGACGGGGAAAATAAAATATGTATATATGTAAATTAGTGTATTACTTATTGCCTAATTGAAAGAAATCATACAAATAATGACAAAAAAATTAATAATGCACAGAACGGGTGAAAACAATAAACAGGTGCAAAAGCTGGGGTAACGTTTGATCATAACAAGATAAAACATGGACTCCATGGTACACAAAACAAAGGGGGATAACTGAGAAAAAAGACAAAAGGATGAAAGAGGTGGTACAAATCAATAACAATGCAACGGTAGGGGTTAAAGTTATATGTAAAACAAAAGTACAGAAAATACATAGATAAAGTTAAGGCACTGGACAAAGAACAATTAAAGAATAATAAAAAAAATGGGATAAAGTATAAACTCCGATACACAAGAATCAAACACCACAAAAGATCTAAAAACAGGATAAAACAATTAGAAACTAGGGTCCTTGGGTGCCCCACCCCAAGCGTCCAACCACTCTCACACCATTTTGCTACGCTCACGGTGCTCTAAGTTCTTGACGCTTGGAAGTAGGGTTACGGTTATATCAAGTAAAAGCTCAACAACATTGAATGGGATACCAATAGCATTAGGAAATGGAGAGCTAATTAGTCACGGTTGGGTGCACAACAAACTAATGAAAAAATTAACATTGACCCTATGGGAAAAAGGTGTTCTAGGGTGACGTGATACACTACTCAAGACATTCAAGGCCTTCAATATTCTATCAATGCTTTAACAAAAAAAGGTAGAAAATATTGAGGTTAATAAAATGCCACAAAATAATTTGCAGCAGCATTCTGCTCACAATTGGCAAAGGACACCACAATTTGGCAACAGTGGTCAAAATTTGAGACAAACATTTAATGGTAGTCAAATTAGGACACCAAGATTTGGATTGGGAAATAGAAATTGGGGTCCAAAACAAAACTTAAGGCAGAAGCCTCAAACAAATCAAGCTAAGGCTTCTTGCTCAACATGTGGCATGAACAAATGCTCAGGCAACCCTGAAAACTGCTTTGCCATAGGAAAGCAGTGTGGCAAATGTTTTAAAATTGGACACTTTGCATAAGTTTGCAGAAGTATTTATGATACCAATGGCACTAAAATTAGGAATTAGGGATTCGCGCCCATTTTAGGCGTTTGTCCAAGAATGGGCATACTGGAAAAAAATATTATCATAAAAATTTAACTAAAATGAATAGGTCTAGGATAGGTCTAGGAATAGTAATAAAAAGGATGAAATGTAAACTTAATCACTCCTATGGAGAAAAACAAAGTATTTGCTGAAATTTTTGGATTTAAAACTTTGAGATTGGTTGACACAGGTGCCAATATAACAAGCATCTCAAATAACTTGATAAATAAATTAAATAAACAAAATGTCAAAATCCAAAATGCTGAAATTAAAAACATATATGGGGTAGGAGGTGAAAAACATGCGGTTCAAGGCAAAATTATGCTCCCCCTAAGTAGTTATATAATTGAGCGAGACCAGGCCTTACTCAATTATATAACTACTACAAATTTTGACCCCCCAAAAAAACCCTCAAAAGACCTAAAAATAACAAAAATTTTATCAAAAAAAAAGCAAAAACAGCACAAAAAAACCCATATTTTTTTACCCTCAAAAATTGTTTTTGAGAGCCGTGAGTACACCGAAAAGAAAAAAGTTACACAGAAAAAGTGAAATGTAGGATTTTTATAAAAACAGAAAGAAGAATCAGTTGGTAAAGGTGATTTAAGTTCTTTTAAGATTCTGGCAATACAATAATATAAATGAAACATGTAAACCGTTTGGGTTAGATTTGAAGTGTTTTTTATATGATCATCATAAGAAACACCACATCTAGTACTTGCACACCAGACTGCAAAGTTTAATTGACATTGCCACCAATCAAACGAAGAATGCATCCATGTATTCCATGGTTCGTTTCTGTGTAATGGTGGGTTTTGATATTTTTGAAATAAATCGGGGAAAGTTGTTTTAAAATTTTCTTTTTGATTTACAAATATTGTTTGTTTAACAAGGATTATATCTTTTTCAGAATATTTAGTGTGAGGATTATATGACGCATTAGGATTATATTTAAATTCTTTCTTCATTTTTTACCCTTAAAAATGTACCATACTATTTCAAATATTGATAAAACAATAAACTTACTTACTTACATTGATAACAGAAATGAAAATAAACGTATAGGGTTAAAATCTATAACATATTGCGTAGGTTGGTATAATATTTTAAATGAACATATAAAAAAAACTGGAGAAAAACGCATAGATATTATAGATGGATTTTATAGTTTTAAACAAATAGCGGATGAATTTATAAAAGAAAATATTAAATTGTCCGTAAATGAAACAAATGGTATTGCTTTATTAACCACTCCTGTTGAATTAAAGATAAGTAAAGATTTGAGAAATATGTTAGGATTTAGTAAAACCTAATGAAACACATTATGGAAACAAACCCATAGATTTTGCTATTTATAAATCATTGTATGTACATTCAGAACAAGTTAGCACTTTTCATAATTATCTTGATGGTGAGCCGAGTACATTATTGGCTGTTATTCCAGTCGAAAATAAAAAGTTTGGAGATGTTATATCATCCGGAATATAAGCGTTTGGTAAATGATGTAATAACAGAATTTAAATTAGAAATTAGAGATGAGGATAATAAAAAGATAATTCATCATTTACCAATTAATTGTGTTTTAGAAGTTATCTAAGGGTACCGCTTTGATAAAAATTTACCTATTAAAAATGAGTATATTTGGTCCTAAAAAAGATATAGATGCATCGGAAATATTAAAAATGAGGAACGAACTTCAAGTAATGGAAATTAATAATAATTTATTATACAACAAAATTAAAAATATACCAGACAGAAACACAATATGCATATTTGCTGGAATTGATGGACCATTAAAGTTTAATCAAACTTTTAATTTTGGTTCTGGCGGAGATCAATATGCAATGAATTGTATGAAAGTCCCAAAAGGGCTATCCCCAAAGCTACACGCTAAGTGGGTGGGACCATTTTATATCACTGATGTAAGCACTAATAATACCTATAAGATAAGAAGGGTCTCGGATCACAAAGTTGTTAAATCTAGAATACATGCCAATAGATTAAAGCATTATGAAGACCCAAGAAATTATCGTACCCCGGATAATCAACAAGCGGCTGAAAACAATAACCAAAATCCAAATAATGACCATGTTCAAAATGACCTAAATACAGATGATATTGACCCCATCCCTGGTAATAATGCACAAAATAATGATTATAATGATGATGAAGACAAAAATGATAATAATGAAGACAATGAGGACGGAAACGAATTTCTAGCAGAAAAAACTAGTTGCAAAAAGAAAAAAAAATGGGAAAACTATTATCGAGTTAAATAAAACTACTTGGGTTCCAGAAGATATAGAAAATATATCATATAATTTATGAAATATACAAATTTAACAAATTAAAAGTAGTAAGCATATAATGTTATATATAAAAAAAAACAAAAACAAAAATAAAATAAATTTATTATATTAGTAAATATTTTTTTACAATAGTCCATTTTAATCAATCATGGATTTTGGATAACTCATAAACAACTATGGCCTCAATAACAACACTAAGAATCACCAAACATGCATTATAGTCATTTAGCTTGGTTTAAGTCATAGGAATTTAAAATCAACTTAAATTAGTGCTAACTATCTATGACACGGTACCAGTCATACTAGTTTAACTTGACCTAAACAAACCTTTAAATTATTATATTGTAGGTGACCAGACAGGTGCCTTACAAGAAGCCCATGTTACTTAACATATTGAGGAATACCATTTCTTCAAAGCTGAGGAGCTAAAAAAAAATAAATGGTAGTTCAATATTTATGAAAGAACTAAATGTTAAATTACCCGACTTTAAAATATATAACCATTCATATAATTCATTCTTAGTAAAAGACCAGCATGAACATCTTAACTTGAAGAAAATGGCAAAAGTAGCTAAAAAGGAAGGAGTAATCTTTCAAAGCCTTGCAGAACCTCTTCTAAATGGTGAAATTAATATTAATAGCAACTGGCCTGATCTAAATGGTATATTAGGCCTCATAGGTGCTATATTATCAAGTTTATTATTTTTTATTGTATCTGGTCATTCTTCAAAATAAGAACATTAACTACAACTCTTTTGGTAATGCAAAGAACAACTCCATCAACATCAGCTACTTTACCCACATTCATCTTTAAACCCGAAAGCACAACCCAAGGAACTAGCCCATTCATTGGCATTTTTGAAAATGAATTTCAGACAAACCATATACTATTTATTAATAACTGGACTATTGATTATTTTTATTAGTGTGATTTTATATAGAAATAAAAAGATAAATAACCATTTCACTTATTTAATGGTCGAAATTACCACGGGAGCCTCTTGAGTAACAATTCCACTACTAAAACTTCCACTTTGTCCCTCATCATGGCAATTTTTACTCCCTCATTCTGTTGATAAGGTAGACACATTGGGTCATTTTAAACCAAACTAGAAGTAACCCGCGCTTGTGCGCGTCGGTTAAAAAGCAAAGAGCAAAATATTTAGCCCATGTTTGTAACAAATTCTAACCATGTCAATTGATGCCTATGTTTATATATACACCGTAGTACATTTGAGTGAAAACTCTTATGAGAGCATCACATAACCATCATGACCATGCAACTCCCCATCTCTCTCACTTCCATGTGAACAGTGACTTGAGTTTTGTTTTCCATATATTTGAGTTCTTCCTTTAGTTATATTTGACAATGTAGTTTTGGTTTCTTCTTCTTCTTTTTTTTTTTTGTTTGTTTGTTTGTTTGTTTTTTTTTTTTTTTTTTTTTCGAAGGTGTTTTGTTTTTTGTTTTTGCTTTCTTTTGGTTTTGCTATGTTTTGTTTCATTTAAATTTTTCTTATGTTAATTTAGGGCGCTGAAGGGATTCATAATAAAAACCTTGAATCATTGTACATGATTAACTCGATTTGCTGATTAAGACCACTGTGATCTGCAAAATGTTTGTGTACATTAAATTAAAAGAATTTTGACTTTATACATACATGAATATCCCTTCCGAACATTTATGTTCCAAAATGTTTTGGAAATAAATTTGCAAAATTATGGTCAACCAACTGGCAAACCTTGTACTGAACGAAGTCAAAAGTTTACACTGCAAGCTTATATAAACGGTCGTTTAAAAGACAACATTGTATACAATTTTCATGTTTTCCTATTGATATGTATTATAAATGTAGTATTTTGTACTTCCTAAATTTGTCTTCAAAATAATCTTTTTCCCTCAGAAAACGGCATTTTTTGTGAAAATATACCAATTCGGAGACCGTTATCGTTCCGAGTCTTATTGGTTTGCGCGCATGCTCAGTACGTCAAAGTAAAACAAAAGTGAAACTGAAAGTAGATTAGGTAGAAACTAACTAAACAGTTCAGTCTATCGCAATCCTGCTTAATTTGTATTGTAAATTCGTCATTTTGTTTAATTAAACTAATTTTACCCCCTTTTACTCAGGTGCACTACTGTCTAAAAATAAAATTGGAGGTGAACGTGTTGAACGACGAACGGAATATCCTAATCCCTACTCAGGTATTCGTCGGTCAGAGCTGTTTGCTTAATGTGGCTGTCCCAAGAAAACAGCTCTGACCGACAAATCCAAGTAGGGATTAGGGATAGCCAAACCATTTAATGTGTATACACAAACAACCCCCCCCCCCCCAAAAAAAAGAAAATAAAAATACCGATTTTTTTAACAAAAAGAACAAGGTGACAACCATTTGATTTTGAGGGGATTGGGAGATTTTGAGGGATTGGGAGATTCTGATTGAAAATTTTTTTTTTCCATCCTAATGTCGATTGCATTATTTTTTTTCCATTGTAAAATAATTTTTTATGTCATATCACAAATATTTTGGACTTGGCATGGTTTCAGGGGAGATGCGGCTCAAAGAAATCGATCTCTTCCTTTAGTAGTATAGATATAATTTTTGAATGGGAAGAATTCAATATTGTTAACAAAATAAATGAAAAGGTCATGCCCGTTCCTAAACAATTAACTATTTCTATTATGCAAGGTTACAAACTCCGTCAAATTCTAAAACAGCCATATTGTATATACTTCCTAATCACGCATCAAAATCATTTCAAAACTTTAAATCAATAACTATGAGTACTTGGGCAGAGCAGTCATTATCCCCTATCAACATTTTCTACCTTATTTTTCTTTTTATATTTTTTGTGAGAGCCAATATGCGTGAAATAGTGGACACTTCAGTACATGTATACATTGTATATAGAACATTTATGAACGTATCTTATGTGCCTCTCTGGTTGGAACATTAGTCGACGGAAACAACACCTACATCACAATTCAGGAAATGGATCGATCATATTGTGTGCAAACAAAGGATGTGATTTAGTGATATAAAATTATACAAAGAAAAATGTTCAAAATAGTGATATAAAGTGAAATTCAGAATAAAGTGCGGAATTCAAAGGATATACCGTGTGATATGTTATATGAAATAGTGTCATTCATTCATTCATGGGATTTACTTTCATTTTTTAAATAAAATATTTCAAATATTGCCTAGCTGAATCTTACAAAAATGATATATTCAAAATCCAGTGATACTGAACTGCATATCGTGGACTTTATCACTTATTCGGCCGATGCTTGCATCACTTTATTATTTTTGTTTTATTCAATATATGTTTCTTGTGTTTATTGCATATGTTTACATTCATATAGATATTCAACCACACATACTTCTTCTCGTCAAGTCGGGGACAGTGTTTACAAAACCAAACTTCTTGTCGAAACCTAACAATAATACCAGGAGGGAAATTACAGCAGTTGTTGAGCCCTTAAGTGTAAGGCCACACCAAATTAATTAGTAGTTCTTTGGAAATCCCGCTCCTAAATTAGCAAAATCAAAATTTAAAACTAAAAATTATTTTCCCGCTCCTAATTTTCCAAAATCAAAATAAAAAAATCAAAATAAAAAAATAAAAATAAAAATCCCGCACGTTGAAATCAACATAAAGTTTTCACGAATTTGATTCGGAAATTATAAAAATTGAATCTGTGTCATTTATGCGCTTGAAATAAAGGAAAATGCATGGTAGTTAAGCGTTATTCTGATTCAGATGGCATGGCCGCAAGAAAATGATGTGGGAACGGAATAAAACGGCCAACTGCCTTTTATGAATAGTCGTGAGGCGTCAAACTTGAATTATTCAAGCCGTCCTGTCTAATTCTCTCCTCAAATACTTGAGTGGTAATTAAAATCTCGTAACGGCTTGGTTACGGTTTGACATTTCCATTGTTTCAACTTAGTTGAATTTCGCGTTTTGCACCTACATTGTATTACAATTTTTTGTGTATGATTTGCGTAAATAAATATCAGTGTGTACAGATTAGTCCTAAACATAAACCTTCGTTTGTTGTGCAAACTTTAATTTTGAACATTGATATACACAACAGACAAAAGTTGTTTTAGGACTAGTGGTGTGAGGTTCCTCCCCGGGGGTTCTCACTGTGTTGAAGACCGTACGGTGACCACTAGGCCTAGATGCTTTGTTTTGGGTCGTTTTAAC
>MJUU01061698.1:65455-80263 GCA_002080025.1 Modiolus philippinarum | reverse complement strand
TTTCTAGTTAAGTACATCTTAAATGATTTCTAGTGATTATTTACATGAAAATAAAATAACCCAAGGTTACTTTACACAATTCTTTGGTAGACTAGTTAGTGATCAATATGCATACTGAAAAGTGTAGTGCTGAACAACATATACATGTAGTTGTGGCTATAGATATCATGTAACAGAAGGTCAAAATGTGAAATAGTTGTTGATTTATCGCAAATGCCCTTTTAAGTCTGGAGGTTGAATGTAAGCTGTTATGCAGGTTCAAATGAGCATATTTGAGACATTATTGAAACACCGGACAAGAAAAAATAAAAAAAAAATATTTCGCTCGCTCTTAAATTCAAGAATATTTGAGGCGAAAAATTTAAAATTAAAAAAAAAATTTCGCTCGCTCGCTCCAATTTTTTTGGCCAAAATCTCGAAGAACTACTAATTAATTTGGTGTGGCCTAATCCTTACCTTAATTGTAATCCGATTACACTTAAGGTTAAGGACCGACCACCCTTAAATGTAATCCCGATTACAATTACGGTTGCTGGACCTCCCGTAATTGTAACCGATTACACTTAAGGGAGATAGTGTACATATGCCTGCAGTTCCTACCGTAATTGTAATCCCTCGGAATAAATTTACAATTTGCAGCGGATAAAAGATAAGAAAACATGTTCCGCCATAGCATGATTATGATACACCGGCAAACGAATACCGAAGGGGGAAATTCTAAAATCATAAAATCATAAATCCAAAATTACGGCAATTTACAGCAACACGAATTGAGACAGTATGACAAAGACAAAACAAATAAACAAAAATGAACAAGAACCCTAGAAACTAAAGTACTATCAGTGTGGTCCCCTATAAAAACTGAGGTATCATATATCATGTGTTCCGGAAGGGTAAGCATGATCTGCTCCACGTGTAGCACTCGTCACACTGCCAGTGAAAAACGGTCGGTGTTAGTCAGTCCGGTAACAAACTCTGGATCTACCCAAAGATATCTGTTCTCATTTGTGAAACAGAAACATTGTAATGGTCTGTCAAATTGTGGTGACGACCGTAAAACTTCTGTAGTGACAATTGCAACAGTGACTGAACATACTCTTGATGTATAAGTTTTTGAAACAGTAATTTTGCTCTGTTGACAAAATCGCTGTACAAACTACAAACACGGCAATAGCGAATGAGTTGTGAAATGTACACGCCATATTGTGTCATATTTGTTTTAGTTAGCCATCGTTACCATGGAAAAAAGGGCGGAGAAAAGTGCTTATAATTGTTTCAAAATGTTATACAAAAGAAATGTCAAAATTGTTCTAAAGCTTTCAATTCCCTAAAACGGAAAAGTAGACGGAATTGTATGAAAATGATAGAAATTCTGACTTTTAAGCAATACTTTTAACCAGACTCAAGCTAGCAACCAATTTCTAACAACCAATTTTGTCGCTAAACAACCCTCGCTTTGGTGATTTTCTTCATTTGATCTATTCAAAAGAGCTCGAAATTAAGGATACCACAGACACTTCTACATCAGCCTCGTTCCTTGACCTTCACCTTGAAATTGACAACAGAGGAAGACTTCAAACTAAGCTGTACGACAAACGCGATGACTTCACCTTTCCAATATAGTAAACTTCCCTTTTCTTTGTAGCAACATCCCAACAGCACCGGCATATGGAGTTTACATCTCCAAGCTCATTCGCTATTCAAGAGCCTGTGTTCGATACAGTGACTTCCTTAATAGAGCCCGGTTGCTCACAAATAGGCTACTTCAACAAGGGTATGTTACCCAAAACTTGAAGTCATCCCTCTAGAAGTTTTACGGTCGACATCACCATCTTGTGGACCGCAATGGGATATCTGTTTCCCACATGACAACAGATCTTTCCCTTTAAAGCTTAATTGTTGTTTCCTCTACCAAATTTGACTTTACTACCGGATTTGACATGTTCAACACGGCGGGTGTCTTATAAGAAGCAGGAGATGCTAACTCTACTGGTGCACCTGATCTCACCCATGGTTTTTCATTGGGTCCGTGTTGTTCATCTTTGTGTGTGAAAGTTTTCATTTTTCTTTTCTGTGTCGTACCCATGTTGTGTCTCTGTTTTTTTTTTCCGCCTTTTTTGTTTCTGGTGTTGCCATTGTCCTTGGATTGTTCGCTTTTGGATTGACAGTTCGGTTCTCACTTACTTTCTAGCGACCGATTTCGGGGTTTTTCTAAAAATCAAAATTTAAAGGCATACCCAAAAGAACCACAATGCATATAATTTCTAGCGACCAATTATAGGTTTTTTTTTTAATTCTAGAAATACCATAACTGCTAGCGTTTCCATGGGATAAATCATGTAGCTAAGAATCGCTTAAAAATGTACAAACAGGATGTTAAGGATTTGTAGACACTATTCTGAAGGTTAAAATTTTCCTAATGAAAACCGTTGTAATGAAATCGAAGAATGAGGGACAGAAGAATCTTTTTCGGGACTCCGTGATTAGCTATTTTATTCAACGGGCTGATCCAGGATTAACCCGTAACAATACCAAATGATAAACGGAATACGAATCTTCATTTTTGGGATCAGGATTTAGTCATTCATTTACTGGGAAAATCGGGATTTTGTCATTATTTTCACGTGAATCAGAGATCGGACCCTCTCTTAAAGAACCCGAAGATAAAAAAAAAAACAGGTAAAGATTTACATGAAAGGTGACCAGGATGGGTTGTCTTATATTTTAGCTCGAAGCACAAATTCACTATCTGCATGCGACTCCCTCCGACTTATTCCTTCATTCTAAGAACAACCAGACAGCAACAAAATAAATACTAGTACTTTCATTTATCGGGTCAGACTGTTTCTCATTGATACTGGGATTTGTACGGAAATACCTGATGCTTCCTTGCCAAATCCTATAGAGAATTTCTTGTATGATGCTACGATGTATGATGCTATTGAGGACGATGTGACATCTTTACAAATATTTTTAAATGCAGTTTTGTCAGAGAAAAAAATTCCAGAGATTCGAAGCTACGTGAAGTATCGTGAGATATCGTGTCTACCCCGACGCTATCATTATTGGCGCAAAATTAAAATCGTATAAGACTAGAATTCAAATATCTCACTGATTCCACGTATCGTCGAACTTTCTATATTTGTTTATCTCAGAAACTTGCCAAAAAACGGATCACAAACCGGATGTCACTTGTGAAGCTGTTTTTATGTGCTTCACACTGACTGCAAATTCACAACAAGTGTGGACCAAATAGGTGTATCGCTCATCGGCACACGGGTCGGTTGGAAATTGTAAGACAAATAGCAAAGGAAATGAGGAAATAACCTAAATTACACCAATTTCAATTGTTAAGAAATGCATCTGATCAGAGACAATTAAAGTGTTTGATCATTAGAGACTGTGAAATTGAGTTCTGGGCAAAAGTGTTATACCAGAGTGACTTAAACTACCCAAACCAAGTGAAATACAAAATATTATTGACCTACCACTAATAGATGTCGAGAAATGGATCAAATCTAAGAAAATTAACATGGTCACTAAACCTTCATTTAACAGCTCAAGGAACAAAATCACACGCCAGACTGACATGTACTACTTAAGACCAACCTTCATACTTAATATTTTGACCTAGCACTTGCATCAATTGAGAAATTGATCAAATCAGAGAAGGTTAACCTTGTCACCAGACCGTGACATTGAGGTGAAGAAGTAATGTCATATGTCAAACTGATGTTGAGAAAGCGATCTAATCAGGAAAACTTAACATGGTCAATAGACTGTAAAAGTGAGGTCAAGGGCAAATTTAACATATCAGACTGACATGTACTACACATGACCGAGCTACATACCAAATATCATTTACCTACCACTAATAGTTGTTGAGAAATTTAACCTGGTCACTAGATCATGAAATCGAAGTCAAGGACAAAAGTCATATAACAGACTCACATGAACTATCCAAGACCAACCATATATCATTGACCTACCACCTATAGTTACTGAGGAATGGATGTGATCTGAAAAAAAAACTTAACCTCAATAACAACATGCTTGTTTTTACCATGTATTTGTAGAGACTTTGTCTCATGTGCATTTTCTCCATATCCTCTCTTTCACCATTAACCTTGTCAATAGACCGTGAAATTAAAGTCAAGGTCGCATAATTTTCATGTCCGTCAGGTAGCACTTAGTAGTACTGCCACTGTACCAAATAAGATGTTCCTACATAAAAGGGAAAAGATATTGGGACAGTTTGTTTGATGTTGGCCGTTATTCACCAGTTTTCAATTTTTTTTCTTTTATCTGGTTTGAAATCAATTTTCCGTTTTGCTATTATTGGGATACCCCTTGTCCCCCCTCAATACATATAGACCATATCGGAAATATTTACAAAAATGGTATACGACAATGGCAATCTAGAACAAAAATGCGATGACAATAAAATCTGCAAAGGACAAACAAAATTTTACCAAGTACGCAACCCATCTCAACACAAAAACAAAACAAGAGACAAACATGAAAAACTATGGGAAAGCGGTATTGACTTTGTTTTTTACTAAAAAGAATCACTGGTTATGTTTTTCTTTATTTTGATATAGACAGTCTATACAAATTCTGTTCTGTTCATACCGTACCAGTGATCACCGATGTTTATTTTTTCATCTCGGTTAAGAGCTCTGTAAACATTTTGAGTACACTTTTTATCTCGAAGCCATGAAATGGCTAGAGATGATAATATGACAAGAAAAAATCACGTGAGGCTTCAAGCCTATTAACAGATCTAAAAGATGATCTTCGTGCTTCCGATAAAATAAAGAGCGCAAGTTTCTTTCAATATCGTATATATTGTGTTTATAAGTTACATTTCTTCATTTTCTGTCCTTAGTTGATTTTGGCTTTACATTTAGATCATATTGGGTATTTGTTCTCTATCAGTTTTTTTAACATTTTTGATTTTATGGTCTACCAAACGTTTATATTTTATCTGCACTGAAGAGACATGAGTTGTCGAAATGCGCATATGCAGAAACTAAATTCACAGTAACTTCGATATTTAGTTATTTGTTACCACTGGGTCGATGCCACTGCTGGTGGACTGTAGTCCCCGAGGGTATTCACCAGCCCAGTAGTCTGTACTTCGGTGCTGATGTAACGGTTTATATTATCCACCGTGAAATAAGTTCCAACGCAACAAGTTTCATAGCTCGCCCAGTGAAATAATCTCCAGTTGGAAAGTATTTACTGCTCACCTGGTGAAATAATCTCCAGACGGAATAAATCTCATAGATATATCAATAACATTTGTTCCACTTGGAGCTTATTTCACAGGATACTATTTTGGCTTACACTGACCCGAAAGCCGATTTTATTTCGAACCTTGCAATATCTAAAATTTTTGTAAATTTTGTTGAAAACTAAGGAGTATCTCCCTCATGCAAAGCTCTGTCCTTAGCTGATTTTGGCTATACATTTAGATCATATTTGGTGTTAGGTTCTAGTTATGATGGTCACTTAGTCTAAAGATCGTAAGACTTGAATAGAGTTAATTCCCTTTGTATACTAAACTTGTTATCTTGATAACGGCTCTCTCTCCCTCGTTCTGGATAAAAGTATCACAACACGCATTAACACCTCGTTATTGTTTTCATTTATTAAGAATAATCCAAACAACGTATATTTATTTCTACCATGTGAGCTAGCCCCTAAGATGGGTATTTGTGCTCTATCTTTTTGATTTTATGGTCTTCCAAACGTTTAGATTTTATCTGCACTGAAGAGACATAAGTTATGCAGAAAACATTTCTTGAGTTGAATACGGTGTTGTTATGTTAAATTGATGTTTATCAAATTACTCGTTTTTATTATATTGCGTATCGGATCAACGAACCTGTCGCGCATTAATTTGTCAAAGATGAAAATAACAATTGTTTACCTGTGACAGTGTACTGCATAGAGATTAATGCATGTCCTTTTCCTTATCATCCTTCCCCATGGTTATATAAGCCTGCAGAGCCTTTCCGCAAAAGCCGTATCTGGCTGACCCGGATATATCAGAGGTTCACCTGGATATATCAAGGGATTCTCCCAAAGTTTCAAAGGCAATAACTTTATTTCAAGGTTTCAAACGGAATCAAATTTGTAAAAATAAACATCTATTGCATTTGCTCCTTCCGATAAGGTATTCAGAAACAGAATCATGATTACACAAATAGATAAACTAGATGTCAGAAAAATTGTAGAAACTAGGTCGTTGATATATCCTGCAGAGCTTTGACGTTTTAACATTATGACGTCATAAAAGCTCCAAGGAACGATCGAATGTCGGTACAACCAAAGGTTGCTGCAAAATTCAAAATCGACATTATTTAGAGTATTTCGGTCAAAATATTCACCCAGTTACAAAACCTTTGCTAATAAAATAATAAAAACTACAAAACATGTTTTTAAGCTGAAAATTGCTGAAAAGGCGAGAATGGCATGTATGTCGAATTTCCCGCGCAACTTTGGGAGAATTTGAAACCTCATTTCAATAATTTCAAATCTAAAATACAACATAAAGATGATAAACAAGTTATCGGGCTTTTGACAGCTGATGTATTGTAAGTTATCATCCCGCTCGCCAGAATATGAAGCTTGGGGCTCGTTCGCTACGCTCACTCGCCCCTGTGCTTCATAATCTGGCTCACGGGTTGATATGCTGTCAAAAGCCCGATAACATATACATATCAGCACGGTTATCATCCCGAGACCCCCCTATCAGCTCGAGGCGTCAGCCGAGGGCTGATATTGGTCGAGGGATGATAACCATGCTGATATGGAAAAGGCCATGTCTTAATCTGTTTATTATATACTTCCAATTAGGAGTTGTCATCACAACCGGGCTGAAATAGCCATATCACCGATCTGATATGGATATTTCAGATCGAGGCGGTCTGATATGGTCATATCAGACTGGGTATATGAATTGGACTGTTTTCTTCCGGCTATATTGCATATGCAAAACAGAACATATTTTTGCTCAGTATGTAATAAATATGTTTATAGCAATGAAATCGACTTGCGAAATCACACAATCCGATTATTTTCACGTATTACGGAATAACTTAATACATGCAGACGTATGCAGCAGTTCTTTTGATGACTACGAAGTTTTGCCACTTGTAGATTTTCAGGGCTTCGAGATTCAGCTCCATCGGAGCTTTGATTCATATTATAAATTGACAAATCTGCATGATTAACATGAACTTCCAATATCCAGTTATTTTCGTGATTTCTGGTATTTTAAAATTCCAAATGAACAGTCTCTTGCCCATAATTCCAGATTTCCGATAGTAATTCTAAGCACTATTTCTCCGCCCTTTTTTCCACGGTAACGATGGCTACTTTAAACAAATATGACTCATAATCAAGCTATGGCGAACACGTTTTCTTATATGTGCTGCAAATTGTAAACCAATTCTGAGGGATTACAATTACGGTAGGTACTATAGGCATATGTACACTATCTCCCTTAATTGTAATCGATTACAATTAAGGGAGGTCCTGCAACCTTAAATGTAATCGGATTACATTTAAGGTAAGGATTACACTTAAGGGCTCAACAGCAGTTGTCAAGCATTGCATACGAAAAATTGAAACCAATTTCTGGTCCTAAGTTAGTCTACATAATGGCAGGGATACCGGATATATGTACAAGATACAAATATGGTGGTTATGAGGAAAGTTATTTCAACCTCAAAAACAAAAATAAAGTAGAAGAAATAAAACAAACATTGAAAGATATAAAGAATAAATTAGAAACAATTAATTGTATTGTAATATATGTCACAATAACAACAATGAGCTTCAAAATGTGGAATCCACATAGATTAGAAAAAGAAAAAACTTATATGTTACTACACACAAATGAATACGAGAAAATGCAAAAAGAACTTAATTTAACAATACATCATATAAACAAGTTCATTACCCAACTAAATGAAAACAGCAATATGTTTACACCGTTCCTGCATACATATGTCCATAGAATTAAAAATAAAGTTAAGCTCAATTATCTTTATTACAAATTAATAGATGGAGTTCACCCTTCAGAAAAATTAGCCGAGCAATGGCGAGACCAACTTTTGACTGTTATGAGGAAAAATGAACTCAATTTACGAGGTTGAATATCTATATAATGTCATTGTGTTAGATATATTATTGTGTATATACATTTATTTCTTTTTATGAATATGCAGGATTCATCAATGAATCCAAACTTTGTAGGAACAAAGTTTTCTCGTCCCAGGGGAATATATTATGAGGTATATTTGGCCCTAAATGATATTTATTATTAGTAGAACATTTTTTCTCATTTGTATAAAGAAAATAAATAAATTTATACAAAGTTTTATTTAAGAAATTGATTGATTTAGAGAAATAATAAGAACATAGAATGGATTTTACATAATGAAAAGGGACATTCCTGAGAAAAAGCCGTGTAAATAGATTTTGTACAAAGCATACATTAATTTCCTATTTTTAATTCAGTTTAGAAAGCATGTGTAAATGACACAATAGCGCTTTCAATCAAAAAACACCTTAAGTTTACATATAAGTAAAGAGCTTAATAGCAAACCAAACAATAGCGGCTAACCTTACATAATTGATATCTGACGTTAAATACCATAAAGGCCGTAAAAGCCGACGGCGAGCAATATGTGTCAATATGAAAAAAAGGGTCATACAACCTTAGTTAATAAGTTATCCAATGAAAATTTAGATGGGCGTTCCAACTTTTCAAAATTGGGGAACTGATTGGCTAAGTGATACCAAAGTTCTAAGCTCCAAAGATCACGTGCCAAAAATTTCTTGGAAAGAAATTTTAACTTTTTGAACCATACGATCCTTGGAAGCAGAATAAAGAACATCATTACTGAACTTTCTGGTATCTGTTTTAGGCCCTGATATTATTGGCATAAAACTAACTAACCCAAATTTTTCAGACGAAAAGATCTTTGTATATTCTTTCGATAGGGTTCAATATTAAACAATGTTCCCTGATTGCCCCTATTTTGGATGAGGGATTGGCAAAAAAAAATGTTTATAATTAGGTACCAGGTTTATAAAGCACATAGTAACTATAAGTGAATAAAACTACTAAGCTTCTAATGGAAAGTGCTAAACTAATGATTCAAGGTATAGTTCAAATCAACCGTTACTTCTTGATCATTGAATATATAAAAGTTATTTAGACACAAAATATTTTTTGTGCTTTTTATTGGCAAACAAAATGATACAAAATCAATTAATATTTTATTAATTTTATTAATTTTGATTTTTTTAACTGCCTTTTTCATGTAAAAAATTAACAATGCTAAGAATTTTTTTTTGGGGGGTGGGGGGGGGAAATGAAAGAGACTGAAATGAGAATCTTTAAAGAGTTAACAAGACAATCAAAATGACAATCAACACAGCCCAATAAAGGTACAATAATTCCCCTACATTGTATATGAGGCCCCATAATCCTCACTTATGAGCACCTACAGAATTCTTTGATTTTATAAAATGTTGGCATTCAGACACAAAGCCAAATATTGGCAGTCACCAGTACACGATTTGAAGCTGCTGAGAAAAGTGTTACGAAATTTTTTACCATTGACAGTGCTTGGTGAAAATATTCAGTCGGCAAACAGGAAGTAGATGTCCGACAGACTTGAATTTGAAAAGCGCAATAAAGAACCCCATACTAAAGTCGCAAACAAAATTTTAAGTGGCTGTGATTCATAGTTGCTGAGAAAAATGTTACAAAAATTTTTACCATTGACACTACATGTTGAAAATATTTCAATTCCGTAAACAGGAAGTAGATCGGACAGACCTGAATTTGATAAGCGCGATATATAACCCCATACTAAAGTCGCAAACAAAATTTTAAGTGGCTGTGATTTATAGTTGCTGAGAAAAATGTTACGAAAATTTTTACCATTGACACTACATGTTGAAAATATTTCAATTCCGTAAACAGGAAGTAGATGTCCGACAGACCTGAATTTGATAAGCGCAATACAGAATCCAATACTCAAGTCATATACAAAATTTCAAGTGGCTGTGGTAAGTAGTTGCTGAGAAAAGTGTTACGAAAATTTTTACCATTGACAGTACTTGTTGAAAATATTCCAAGTCCGTAAACAGGAATAGATGGGTTGAATTAAAAGTAAATCGAAAAAAGATACTGTTTGGTACATTTTACGTCCCACCAAAAAGTAATAACGAAACATGGTGTCTAGTTAAAAATTCTATAGAATCAGCAGTTAATGATGTATCTTGTGAGCATGTTATTATCACTGGTGATTTTAATGAAAACCAACATATACGGTTGGACCTCCCCTTTTAGATCAAATAAGATACCATTGTCCAGTATTAGGTTTTTTAAATTTTCCTAAACCGTCTTGTATTACTTTTAAGCGAAAAGTGTGGTTATACGATCAAGGCAATTACGATCAGTATAGAAAACAATTATCTGAAACTGATTGGGATGAAATATTCTCATCGGACGATATCGACCTTATTACTTCTAGTATTTCGCATCGGATTCTAGATGTAGCCGCGATGGCTATCCCAAACAAAACTGTCACAATTCGTAAAACAGATCCAAACTGGTTGACTAAAGACTTGCGTTTGTTAATTCGAAAAAAAATCGTGCGCATAAAAAGGCAAAACGACTAAATAGACCTTCGGATTGGACCAAATTTAAACAAATCCGAAATAAAGGTACGTCAAATGTAAGAAAGTCACGAGAGGAGTATCAACAAAAACTTATTTCAAAATAAGCAGACGTGAACCCATCAACTGGTACATGGTGGAAAGTCTGTACGCAGATTTCTGGTATAAAATCGTCTCGTTCAGGTATACCTCCTTTGATAAAAAAATGACAATTTGATTTTTTTCCGATACAGAAAAGGCAAATGAATTTAATAATTTCTTTGTAATGCAGACCGAATTAGATGACGGTGACACAAATCTACCGGCCGATGTCGAACCAAATCAGGTACTTAACGAAGTTGTTATCAGTGTCGATGAGGTTTGCGATATTTTAAAAAATTTAAATCCCGGTAAAGCTTCCGGCCCTGACCTAATTAGTCCGCGGCTTCTCAAGGAAGCAGCCTCTCAGTTAAAACATCCACTTTGTAAGTTATTTAACATGTCACTAAATTCATGTGTTTTCCCAACAGAGTGGAAAAAAGCACATGTCATCCCGGTTTTCAAAAGTAGTAATCCTTCCGATGTTAAAAATTATTGACCAATATCATTACTGTTGTAGGACCCTTAAATGTAAAAACAGTCATAAATGTAACTTAAAAAAATCTTACTCTAAATGTAAAACTTACGCTAAATGTAAAACCTGTTGTTATAAATGTAAAAATCAACTTGTTATAAATGTAAAAAAAAATCCGCTGAATGTAAAAACTTTTCTTTTACCATAAATGTAAAAAAATAATTCCGCTAAATGTAAAAACTTTTTTGATGATATTATTTCTTGGTTATTAGTCCTGAAGGGGGCTATAAGTTTGCACTCCGTTAGTCCGCCAGTCTGTCAGTCTGTTCTTTGTTCGAATCTTCGAAACTTTTAAAAATAATTTTCGAATAAAAAAGTGTTTGATGAAATGAGCAATGAAAGAATATAGAGTATATATAAATATAATATATATGTAAAATTGCCATAATTTAACATATATGGTCTCCGTAGAACGGCCGTTCTTTGAGAAGGACAAAGATATAATTGGACAGATCACAGTGAATTTAACAAAACAAATTTGAAACTTTTCAAGGTGATTCATATGAACTGTCTGGTAATAGTAAAAGTGCGCGGCATCCCCCGTTACAGAATGAAATTCAATGACACTGTGTACCAGTTTTTATTTCAGAATATAATAAACACCGAAGTTACCTATTCATATGATATTATTTCTCGTCAGTGCAGAGCAAGCAAAAACATAAGAAACACAAAAATCAAAACACGAGTGAAAAAACAACAAAAGTATATAAATAGAAATCTGAGAACCGGCCAAGGACAGGAGATACTCCTAAATTAAATTTACACCTTTTCAGAATTGTATAAAATATAAAAAAAATAAATCGGTTTTGGGCCAAAACCGAAGTAATGTATTACAGAATTGACCATTTTATCTGTTTGGATTTATGTTGCAATATTGGAAGAACGTTGAACGAATACCAAAGCAACAAACCGAAGAGATAAATAAAATCTCGTAAATCAAACACATGGTAATAAAAAGCTACAATCATTATGGAAAAAATACACGACAACAAAAACAGGGCAACACAAAATGCACAAGACAACACTAATAAACACAAGGAGTGTGAACTCCCTGAATGGACAAGGAGCACCACCAGCTGCTCCGGAAGGGTAAGCATGATCTGCTCCGTGCACGGCACCCGTCATTCAATAAGCGGAATATCAGGTAAGGGGTCGAATTTGGTGTTAGTCAATCCGGTATAGAACACTGAACTCTATTGGAAAATGTCCAGTCTCATTTTCGAGAGTGAAAATTTATATGGTCTATCAAATCGTGATGACGACTATAAAACTCCTGTAGTGATGATATTAACAATGGCTGAACATTACCCTGGGAAAGCAGTTTTTCAGACAGCAACTTAGCTCTACTGACAAAGTGTCGTATTAAATGCAAGCACGACAGTATAAGCTGTGGAATATAAACACCGTATGCTGGCGATGAAGGTATGTTAGTGCTTCGGAACGGAATGTTCACAATTGGAAAGTTAAAATCATCACGTTTGTCATAAAGTTTTGATTTCAAATGTTTTCAAATTGACATATTAATTGTAGTTATACATGTAGCTGTAAAAACTCCGAAGATTGTGAAAAGTTAATTGATAAGTCGTGCATGTTGGAGCTTTCGGAGTGTTTAGTCTTTCAAAATCAGAATTTGCGGAAACTGAAAATGTAGTTTTGCATTTCCCTATATCTTTAAAACGAAAAATCAATTACTTCAGCTTTAAATATATCAGTCCACTCCAAATCAATTCCTAATTCGTAGGACATTTTTCAGAAAATAATACTGCAAGCGAGCGAAATTTCTATTTTTTCCTGTACAAATTCAATTTTGTGAAGTGAAGCGAAGCCTAAATTTTAATGAGGGGAATGCGTTTTTTTTTTTTTTTTATTTTAAAATGTACAATTCTGATATTTACTAGCGAGCGAACATGATTTTTTTACCTATAAAATTCCAATTTGTCATTAAAATTCAGGAGCGAGCGATACAACTTATTTGCTTTGTATAATCTTAACGATCAAGAAAACAGTAAAAAAATGTTTCTCAAACTTCAAATTTTTGGGCAAGCGAGTCCGAAGAACAAGGAATCAATTTGTAGTGGCCTAATAGTAAAATATATTCTTCTATTTATACATGTAGATTTTGTCTTAATATTTTGACCTGGGTGACCAAGCCCGACCTTTAACTGTACGTTATATCTAACCACGCCCCGCCAGGTCAATTTGTTCGAACATTCACTTTGAAAAAAAAAAGTTATAAATTGAAAGGAGATAACTACAATGCACTTTATATAATTTCTAACTACATATTTTAGTTTATTTTTCAGGATCATATGACGGGGTAATAATTTTTGAGTAAATCTGATAGTAGTATATGGGGACAGTTCGCTTAGCGTGGTGGAGCCGGAAGTGACGTCACCGGAAGTGACGTAGATCAGAAATGACGTCACCAAAAGTCACGTGACCGGAAGCGGAAGTCACGCGACCGGATGTAGAAGTGTTTGGGTTGCGCATGCGCAACCGGAAGTAGCCCTTTTTGAGGCCCTATTAACCGGAAATGACGTGTTGAAGCAACACGTCATCCCGCAGGGATGTGGTAAGACCTTATTACATGACGCATGCGCAACCGGAAGTAGGCGTAGCCCCATGTTGTAGACCGGAAGTGGTCCTTTTTGAGGCCCTTGTCGGCCATGTTAACCGGAAATGATTGGTTAAAAGAGTGCAAGACCCCGCAGGGGTGTTAAATAACTTAGTGCAGCGCGCATGCGCGACCGGAAGTGGGGCGTAGCCCCATGGTATACACCGGAAGTAGGTTATTTTCCCAGTTGTTAACCGGAAGTCGGTATGTTCCCTAGTCGGAACGACTCGGGCGTGGTCATTCGGATGTTTTCGGAAGTTGTCGTTGCTTGTTGTTCTGTGGGTGTCTTCTATCAGGTCTGCGTTCAGCAAAGGGACATAACTCTTGGGACTTCCCGCGTTTTTTGGGGTGTCTTCTATCAGGTCCGCGTTCATCAAAGGGTCATAACTCTTGGGATTTTCCCGCGTTTTGGGGTGTCTTCTATCACGTCCGCGTTCGTCAAAGGGACATAACTCTTGGAATTTCCCGCGTTTTTTTTTTAGTTTGTTGATTTCACCCGAGACTTAGGCGAGATAACTCGTGATTTATACATGTTTGTGCTAGTTTATGTTTATATTAAATACGACTCACGAGTACGTTTTTGACAGTGCTCGCGTGCTCATTTCACTTTTTGGCGGCGGCGGCGGCGGTGATGGTAGTGTCCATTGGTGGTGGCGGCGGCGGCGGCGGCGGTGGTGGGATGATAGGCCATGTGGTGGTGGTGTTGGTGAGATGATAGTAAAAAAAGAACAACTGGTTCTTTAAACATTTTTACACAAACACGATTTATAGTCACTTCTTAATTACCTGTGGTAGGGTCACTCTGCATTTTGCCAGGCTTGTGACTGGCTATAACATTATAGCTATAGGCTGCATTACCCCTTCCTCCCAACCC
>MJUU01061698.1:50814-62019 GCA_002080025.1 Modiolus philippinarum | reverse complement strand
ATCTCCCCTGAAGGTACTGTTTTGAATTAAACCAAATTTTACAGGAATGAATAAATACCGAAGTTACCACCAATGATTATGGAACATTTTCTACTAAGGACCACTAAGATTACCTGACAAAGATGAGCGAAACAGACTCAGGCCAGGCTTCTTTTTATCGATTTCTATATTTCTTGATTTCTCCTTTCTCGAGTTTCGAAATTGAAGGAGAAAATATCAAAATCGAAATTTTGGAAATGACCGCCACCTGCCACCATCCTTATGACTTAGTAGTCAGGCTTAACGTAAAAAATATATGGTCTTGACTTCTACTTGTTGCATACACTTATGTGTTTATAATTACAGTTGTGCACAAACAAAAGTTTTTGATTTCCTCAGTTCATTTCAGTTTTTTGGCCTTGAATATTTTAACGAAGAGATATGAAGTAAATGCACATAAGCTTATATGTGGCACATAAATTCACTCAATGGAAAAACATGCTCCACTTGCGGTAAATATGCTCCAAACTGTGTAGTCCATTTAGTTTTTGGAAGTAAGAACATACCTTACATTTAAGTACTGGTCGGTGAAAAATAATGATGACCCCCCCCCCCCCCCCACACACACACACACACACATACAAACGCTTATAACAAAAAAGTTGCTTTTTCTTTCATTTGTTGTGAAATTTCCGAAAATCACAGACAAGATATTTTTTACTGTTTTATAAAGACACTCAGAAAACATGTTTTTGAGTATAAGACAGTACGGATATAGTGCCGTTCCGTCACCGTCATCATAACGCTGTCAACGTTACAAAGATTGCCACATGTTGAACACAATCGTAACTACTCGGCCATTTACTGGAAAATTTTTTAGTGTAGCGGAAATGGCCGAGTAGCTACGATTGATGTTGAACAGAGAATATGAAGATTTTATGGTAAGATATCCGTTCAGCCAAACCTTAAAACTAGTATGTTTTTTCTTCCAAAAGGTATATTCCTCAGCTATCTCTACAATTTAGAACTACCTCTGATTCTATTACTGAAAAGGGGTTCTGCTCAAAAAGGGGGGGGGGTCGACGAAGAAGTTGAAGCAAATAAATATAGTACAACGGCAACTTAGAGCGCATAAATAGTAAAATCTTAGACAAGCTAGTGTTCTTGCGGTTGGTTACATGCCCTCTTTTTGGATAAGTGGGGTCGATAAGCGGAGGCTTGTTGGTGGGGGGTGGAGAGGGGTCCTAATATCTCATATTCTGATAAGTCCGGACTAAAATATCATTTTGAAAATTGAAGATATCCCAATAATTATTAAAATATTCCATATCCCATAGTCAAAATATCCCTTATCCCTATAATTTTTGATCTCCAATAACTCATATCCCACTATTAAAAGTCGTAAATATCCCGTATCCCAATAGGGCCTATACCATCAGCAAGCCTAATAAATGCTTTAATAAGTCCGTTTGCGAGTCCGTCAAGATCAACAAAATTTTGGAGTTAAAAAACAAGTGTCTGCGCGGATACTTTTACTGGAGTTACTGTATGTCTGTTGAACTTGTGTGTTTAAAAATTTTATGAAAGGATACGTAGTAAATGAACACGAGATTATATCACATATATCATCTCTAACAGCAACTTTAAATATTTTGATGAGCTGTATGGCCATTTCGAAAATTAATTTTTCTTCAGCAGCACTAGAACCCAAACATAGGAAATCCAGAAAAAGTTTCAAATGCATAAAACCAAAACGAGGTTAAATAACACTAACAGTGTTGAAATAAATAAATTTTCAAAATGTTTCAAAGTTCTTGTTATGCACAAATGTAGAAACTTTATTTCATACTGGAAAGATTTTTTTCTCCGTAGTTTCTATATTAAAGATTATTCATTATTTTACAGTAAAGTAGCTATCGGTTATTATACTACGGTGGTACATTTAGGACACACGCCATTCTATTTTTTCATTATATTATGTCGAGTGCTCGACTTATTATCTCAAGCGCTCGACTTATCTCATGCTCTCGGGCGACTTAACTGGAACTAGACTGGAACCAAACTAAAACTTGATCTGTAACTCATGGTGGTTGACTTATGTCCGGACTAATGTGCATTGTACATTTTTTGTACTGACGTCATGTAATCTTAAAAGTGTCCTTTAGGGGAATAATATCCTTACAAAAAGTTTTTACATTTAGCGGAATTATTTTTTTACATTTATGGTAAAAGAAAAGTTTTTACATGTAGCGGAATTTGTTTTTACATTTATGACAAGTTGATTTTTACATGTATAACAACAGGTTTTACATTTAGCGTAAGTTTTACATTTAGAGTAAGATTTTTTTACATTTATGACCGTTTTTACATTTATGACCGTTTTTACATTTAAGGGTCCTACAACTGTGTATTCTTTCAAAATGCTTACAAACATGTGTACAGTTATTTCTTACGTCATAAAGTAATCACCCCAAATCAGTCTGGTTAGTAAATATAACAAATGATTTTGGGAAAGCTTTAGACAGTGGGAAAGAAATTCGAGTTGTATTTGCGACATAAGCAAGGCCTTTGATCGAGTATGGCACAACGGTCTTATACATAAATTGAAGAGATATGGAATAAACGGTAAAATTTTAAAATGGTTAAGCTACTATCTCTCGGGTAGGGTGCAAAAGATGGTCTTAAACGGAGGTACGTCAAATTGGAAAAATATTAATGCGGGTGTCATAATGACATTGTCATTGATATCCATGCTAGTATCAAACTGTTTGCTGATAATACAAGCATTTACCTTATTTGGTTGATATACCAGGTTACAGTGCTGAATTATTGAATAGTGATCAAGAAAAAATCCACAATTGGTCCAAAAGGTGGCTAGTGAAATTTAATCCACAAAAAAACGAAACGATGACTATTTCTCGTAAATCAGTTAGAGATAAACATCCACCACTTAAGATGAATGAAAATTTCCTACAGGAAGTTAAAGTTCATAAACACTTGGGTCTACATATTTCAGATAATGGTTTATGGCATAATCATATCGATAATATAGTTAAAAAGGCTTATTCTAAGGAAAAATCGATTTATCCTTGATAGATTTGTATTAGAAAAGCTGTATTTATCTTTTGTTAGACCAATTTTGGAGTATGTTGATGTTGTCTGGGACAATCATATCCAATATTTGGCTGACAAAATTGAACAAAGTCAAATTGAGGCGATGAGAATTGTAACAGGTGGTACAAAATTAACTTCAATAGATAAATTATATAAAGAAACGGGCTTGGAGAAATTATCAAAACGAAGGGAAAAACATAAATTAATATTACTTTACAAAATGATCAATAAGGATACCCCAGACTACTTACAAAACCTGTTGCCTAACCAGATATCTCGGCTACATTATCATTTCACTCGACAATCGCCGAACTTATCGGAAATTCGAAGTAAAACTATATTTCCTACCGTCAACCATTAAGCTATGGAATAGTCTACCTATCCGCGTATGAAACTCAACTTCTCTTCACATGTTTAAGGAATTGATAACCGTACGAAATAAATGTCCTAGTTATTACTATTCTGGTTCTAGAATGGGACAAATTTTACATGCTAGGTTGCGAATGAACAGCAGTTCATTGAACGAACCCCTGTTCATTCGTAACCTAGTTGATTCCCCAAATTGTATATGTGGTCAAATAGAAACTGCAGAGCACCTTTTATTACACTGTAATAGATTTCAAGCAATTTGCGATGAAATGTTATTTTCAATAAACTATCCAGTTACTATAGACGTTAATCTCCTACTGTTTGGCTCCGAAATACTCAACCCCGACCAAAGTAAAGATTTATTTTCAACTGTACAAACAGTATGAGATTTTCAAACTGACAAACACAACATTACTTAAATTTTCTGGTATTTTGCATTTCATCTACATGTATATTCTATTTCGTACTATTATGTCCATTATTTATTCAGTAATTATATTATAACTGAAGCGATTTATGTTTGTTTATATTTCTTCTTTCACTGAGCATTTAAATAATTGTGTTTAAAAATGTCTGATTTTCAAGGAGACGGATTAATATATGTTTCCGAATCCTAATACTAGTATATGTTATTTACTGTTTGTTATTACATGTCATGTATTATTTTGCTGAATAAATATGTTTAAAGTAACAGGAATAGATGTCTGACAGACCTGAATTTGATAAGCGCAATATAGAACCTCATACTAAAGTCACATACGAAATTTCAAGCGGCTGTGATATGTAGTTGCCGAGAAAAGTGTTACAAAAAAAGTGGGAAGGACAACGCCAACGACGACAACGCCGCAAGACGACTAAAGTGATCCCTATACGAGTGGAGGCAAAAAACGTTCGTACAAATTAAAGGACCAATTTCGACAACAGTTTTGAAGTTGAGACATCATTTTGTAAATGGCGATTTAGAGCATACTTTTAAGTCACGACATCAATATCTATTTCGAAACCAAATTCATTGAAATCGGACAATGTTGAATTTTTCACCTTTTTTGCGGCCATTTTGAAAATGGCGGTCAACAAACAATTTCATATCCGGTTTTGAGGTCGCAATATCATTATCTACTTGGAAACCAAATTTCGTTGAAAATTTCCCGCTTTTTAGGCAGTCATTTGAAAATGGCGGTCAACAAACATTATTCAAGACCGGTTTTGAAATAGCGACATCAACATCCACTTGGAAAGAAAATTTCACTGAAATCAGACAATGTTGAATTTTACCACTTTTTGGAGACCATTTTTTAAATTGCGGTCAACAATCAATTTTTATTCTACAAATCAATTTTCGTAGAAATCCGACAATGTTGAAATTTTGACGTATTTTGGTGGCCATCTTGGAAATGGCGGCCATTGTGAAAGTTTCAAACGCACATTAAACATCTTCAGATTGTTTCAAAGACTGGATCCACCAGCAAAAGCCGATCTATCTTTCACACTTTCCGATAAATGTACTGACACTGCACACGATGTTGGTGATAATTTTGGTAACGTCAAAAACCGACGTAAATCACCGTGAAATATCAAATTAATGTCCGAGTGATGTACATATTGATGTTTGCTCCGACATACTATATTTTATGATTTTTTATAACCCGATAGGACATGAAAGCTATAAAAAAAAAGAACATTCATAATGTAAAACTCGAACTTCCCGTGTGGTAACTGATACTCAAGTTATTTTTTCATGTTTGTGTGTATTTTTATGTGTATTTGTTTGTTTGTTTTTGTTTGTTTGTTTGTTTGTTTTTTTTTCAGCAACTGTGATGATTGTGCTTCTAGTTTTAGGCAGAAAGAAAGTTACTTGTTTTATTGTAAACACAGTGTATTTATATTTATATTTTGGTTTTTGATACTCGTTTATATTTGTATACTTCGGTTTCGGAATGTTTTTGTTTTTATTTTTGTATTGGACAATTTTCCTATCTATTCAATTTCGGCCAACATTCAGTCACACAATTTACGTCTCCATATAAGATCTTGCCCGATAATTTTTTCATTACCGACCATTTAATTTAGGAGTCCTTTTTTTCGTGAGCAGCGCAAGTTCGCTGAACTCATTTTAATTTTTTATGCATTTAATTTTTTTATATCAAAAATGAACAACGTATCTTCCAAATATTTTGTTCTTTAGACTCCTTGATAAAATATGTTTCATCTAAAATCAGACTTAACATAATTCCATAAGAATACCAGACCCTATTGTAAATTTTCTTTTCTTTCAATATAAGTATTTGCTGAAAGTATTATTCGTTCTGTCAGGCCATGTTCGGGCGAGGATTTTTTTTTACTGTTTTGAGTGTTCTTCTTGTCAAATTCCAAGCACATTCAGACTTGCAACAATATGGCTGCCCTCAAAGGGAAACTAAAGTAAAGAAATTCGTCGTTTAAATGTGATAGACAGTCTTGGAAATTTGACTGTCGACAGTTCTGTTTGGCACCCAAGAAGAATATGCATATTCCGTCAACTTAGGGATTTCTGAAGTGTACATTCAGTTAAATAAATAGTTACTTACATAATATTTTATTGAAAATGAGCAAATACATCGGCAAACGAATACCGAAGCAAGAACGAGGAAAGGGGAAATTCTAAAATCATAAATCCAAAATCACGGCAATTCACAGCAACACGAATTGAGACAGTATGACAAAGACAAAACAAATAAACAAAAATGAACAAGAACGATACAAAACTAAAGCACTAGCAGTGTGAACCCCTATAAAAACTGAGGCATCATCAGGTGCTCCGGAAGGGTAAGCATGATCTGCTCCACGCGTGGCAAAAGGACTAAACACAAGTTATACCAAATAAATATACAAATAAATAATTATTCAAGCTCTGTCCTTAGCTAATTTTTGGCTTTACTATTTATATCATATTGGTAATTTGTTCTATGTCAGCTTTTACACATATTTCCGTATATGGATTTCCATATGGATAGATGAGGTCTGCACTGAAGAGACACAAGTTGTTGAAATGCGCAGAAACTAAATTAACAGTAACTTCAGTTTTTTTGTTATTGAATAATTAAAAGTTACTACATTTTAATTAGGTATAAATAAATAAAGCGGTAATAATTGATGTAATTATTTTGAAAGAAAAACATATCTATAATTTTTCTTAAACATGTTATAGCAGTCCGGAAAAGGACACAAATTCTTTCCTTTTCAATTTTACATGCCTGAAACTTTTCTTCTATGAACAAATAAAGGGATATGGAGTAAATGTACATGGGAGAAATCCCTTTGATAAAGAAAATGGAACAACGCTTTCATTGTTGTTTTTTTTATCTTAAAGTCACCATGAGGCCTTCTACAAAGAGCAATCTCTTTTCCCCCATAGTAAGTTCAAGACGGCCCCTAGCATGGGTTTGATCATGAGTGGGATTCACTCGCTAAACAACGCTACATCCATGTCCACCGTTTTACATTCTTTTTTGTCATGGATGCTGGGTCGTCAACAAGCATAACAAATCGGGCAAAAATTCTTACAAATCCGTTGCCCGACAAAGGAACTAATCGACAGCACAACATATAAACGATCACAGGACACTCATGAAAACTTGGCAAGTAAAATCGGGATATGTGGGCAATATATTTACAGATTGCCAGAAAAATAGTTTAATTTTCTAAAACAAGAAAGCCAAATGTTGAGTTTTGATATTGTATTCATACGAGAAATTCTCACATGAACAAGTACACCATAACTGACATAATAAAGAGAATACACCTCAAGCACAGGGAATTTTTTTCGATGCACGAGAGACAAACTCCACGGTAAATGAGCAAATAAAGCGATATGGAGTAAATTTTTTGTACTTGGGAAAAATCTCTGTAAATACATGGTAATACTGAACAAATGCAAACTTTTATAAAGGTTGTCAAAACTGTCTCTCTTGTCTCTTCCCAACGATCTCGCCACATTCTTCCTTCTAAGTAAGACTAAATAAGCATTACGTGGTCATGCATTTTCTATAACTTTTGTTTGTTTTTTGTCCGTACTCTCTATGAATATAGATCTTTTAAGGTGCACAAAGTTATTATAATGGTTTAAAACGGGACTTTCGAGATAGGAACTCTCGTTTAATTGAAGGGATCTCCTCGGATTACAGTAAGATGGAATATTGGATTTCTAAACCTATTGAAATGAATATAAATCTTTAAAAAAAATGCATTTATTTATAATTTTTCCTTTGTGAAAATTCTGTAACTAAATCAAAATTGACGGAAAAAAATAACCGAAAGCGCTACAAATCGATTAAATATAAATCACCCTTAGCTCAACAGTGTTCAGTGATTCCCTCTCAATGTATTGATGTATTGATTTGTTTACGCATAAAATAGAACTGTTTCCGGAATGATCACTATTCAAAGGTACCATATTTTGCATGTTCAAGATGCAATCTTTCCTGGATCATATGGTAGGCAAATCACTGGCCAGAGTGTATGTCTGATAACAGCCGTTGAGCTGGTGCTGTTTTTGAAGAAGAGTGTCCATATCATGGAATAAAAAAGATAACAGGAAACACCTACAATGGCCGAAAAACATAGCCACATGCCAGAAAGTAAATAGAAACTGCACAAGAAAAAAACTCACAATAACAAGATGTGTTTGTGAAACACTATGCCCCCGGCAGCAGCCATGTCTACCATACAAAATAAATACTAAAACTGCAATCACTAGAAACTAAGGTTAAGTAGACATTTGTACTAAGCTCTATTAGATCTATTCACATATAGAATATCAAGGCTCTTGAAAATGCAATAAACGAGCTAAAAGCAAAATCTAGATTTTGACTTTTGACCTGTGACCTTGACCTTTGACCTGACCTTAATGAATTTTGCATAATGGTGTTAAGCTTTATATGATCAACATACATGCCAAATATGGAGGTTCTATCACATCTGGTTGGAAAAATACCAGCAATGTTAAAGTTTTAAAATTTTCACTCGGTGACCTTGACCTTTGACCTGACCCAATTTTTTTTGGTGGAATTGCATTAAGCTTCATTAGATCTATTAATATATAGAATATCAAACTTCTAGCAATTGTAATTAAAGAGCTGTAGCAAAATCTATATTTTGACATTTTGACCTCTGTGACCTTGACCTTTGACCTGACCTTAGTGAAAATTCGATATAACCATGGGGAAGGAAGATAATTAATGATATCAGTTGTATGGACAAAATTTAACATAGGCTTATATAGGAAGTTTATTTTTTAACGTGAAATTAGGCCATTTCTTGTAAATATTCAAGTTTAAAGCTGATATGAGCTAAAGTTCAAAGTATAAGCTATCCGATGCTGTTTTCAAAATTAAAATAAAGTAAATTAAAAACCCGTCAATTTTAACTTGAAAAACACCACCAACTTGTTTCTGGTTTTCTTTCCATGGCAACAAAGTGCTCTTTTGTCCATTGCAACCAATTTCAGACCCTTTCCAAAAAAAAAATTGGGCAGGGGTTCCCCTTATAAGCTATGTAATATATATTTCTCAAAATTCCTTATTTTCTATCAGAAAACTCATTTTTCAACCAAAAATATGCTTCTGGTTTTGTTTCCATGGCAACCAAGTGCTCTTTTGTCCATTGCAGCCAATTTCAGACCCTTTCCCAAAAAAATTTGGGCAGGGGTTCCCCTTATAACCTAACTAATACATATTGCTGTAATTAAAATACTTTTATCAACAGAAACTACTATTTTCCCAAAATTTCAATTTTTTGGTATGGTGTCCATGGCAACGGTAGTTATCTTGAAATTTCCAATGCTGTGGAACCCTTCCTTACATGACTCTCAACTTTCACATGAAGTTTCATGGAGCTAGTGTTTCTAGTTTTTGAGAAAAAGTGAAAAATATGATGAAAATCATTCAAAATTTCATTTTCCCATAGGGTTACTATAGGACTATCCCACCCCTTTTTAATACCCCCAAAAGTACCCTTAATGGACCCCCGTTTAAAAATTTTTTGATGATTGCAAATCTAGATACATAGGGCTAATAAGCTACCAAGTTTGAAACTTCTGGGTCCAATGGTTTCTGAGATCTGCTGCGGACAAGTTCATTAGGACGAGAATAAAGAAAGATGGAAGAATAATAATAACAAGTGATAACTGTGTTCGCAAGCGAAACACAAAAGTCTCCCAAACGAACTCCCATATCGGACTTCAAGGCATTACGAGACTCCTTCAAGAAAAAGGTTTGGGCAGGGATTCCCCTAATAACCTTCGTAATACAAATCTCAAAATTCCTCTTTTTTTGTCAGAAAACCTGATTTTACAAAATAATATGTTTCTGGTTTTGTTTCCATGGCAACAAAGTGCTCTTTTGTCCATTACATCCAATTTCAGCCCCTCACCAAAAAAAATTTGGGCAGGGGTTACCCTTATAAGCTTTATAATATATATTTCTCAAAATTCCTTATTTTTTATCAGAAGACTCAATTTTTCAACAAAAAATATGTTTTTGGTTTTCTTTCCATGGCAACAAAGTGCTCTTTTGTCCATTGCAACCAATATCAGACCCTTTCCAAAATAAATTTGGGCAGGGGTTCCCCTTATAGGCTATGTAATATATATTTCTCAAAATTCTTTATTTTTATCAGAAAACTCAATTTTTCAACAAAAAATATATTTTTGGTTTTCTTTGCATGCTAACCAAGTGCTCTTTTGTCCATTGCAACCAATTTCAGACCCTTTCCAAAAAAAATTTGGGCAGGGGTTCCCCTCATAAGCTATGTAATATATATTTCTCAAAATTCCTCATTTTTAATCAGAAAACTCAATTTTTCAACAAAAAATATGTTCCTGGTTTTCTTTCCTTGGCAACAAAGTGCTCTTTTGTCCACTGCAACCAATTTCAGACCCTTTCCAAAAAAAAATTGGGCAGGGGTTCCCCTTATAACCTATTTAATACATAATTCTCAAAATTCCCTTTTTTTATCAGAAAACTCAATTTTTCAACAAAAAATATGCCTCTAGTTTTGTTTCCATGGCAACCAAGTGCTCTTTTGTCCATTGCAGCCAATTTCAGACCACCTCCCAAAAAAAATTTGGGCAGGGATTCCCCTTATAATCTAAGTAATACATATTGCTGTAATTAAAATACTTTTATCAACAGAAACTACTATTTTCCCAAAATTTCCATTTTTGGAATGGTTTCCGTGGCAACGATAGTTATTTTGAAATTTCCAATGGTGTGGAACCCTTCCTTACATGACCCTCAACTTTCCCATGAAGTTTCATGGAGCTAGTGTTTCTAGTTTTTGAGAAACAGTTAATAATATGATGAAAATCATTCAAAATTTCATTTTCCCATAGGGTTACTATAGGACTATCCCACCCCTTTTCGATACCCCCAAAGGTACCCTTAATGGACCCCCCTTTAAAAATTTTTAATGATTGCAAATCTAGATACTGCTACCAAGTTTGAAACTTCTGGGCCCAATGGTTTCTTAGATCTGCTGCGGACAAGTTCATTAGGACGAGAATAAAGAAAGATGGAAGAATAATAATAATAACTAGATTTGCAATTGCAAGCAATAGCTGATGTCGCCCCAGACGTCCAAGTCGATTATTCGTTCTTGTTCGTAATGTCAAAATCTACCTAGAAATCAATTTTTGTTGATATCGGACAATGTTGAAATGTTGACGTATTTTGGCAGCCATCTTGAATATGGCGGACATTTTGCAAA
>MJUU01061698.1:0-36063 GCA_002080025.1 Modiolus philippinarum | reverse complement strand
CCCCCCCCCCCCCCCATAAAAATCAAATGGTTGCTCCCTTACCGGTTATAGTTTAAAAGAAAGGAAACAAAAAAAACACAGTTTTTCAATTATGTAAAATGTTATTTCTAGATCTTAGCAATAAAATTTTATATGTTGTTGCTGTAGTTCAAAAATAATTTAATATTCAATTCATTAGTCAATTGATATAATTGTGTGACCATTTTGTTCTACACCTTCATATACATTAAGCAAAAATACAAGTTGTAACTTTTTGTCCACCAATGTAAAAATACAGACTGTGACTTTTTTACACATGAAGCAAAAACATAAATTGTGACTTTTTGTCCTGTGACTTTTTGTCCACCAATGTAGAAATACAGATTGTGACTTTTTGTCCTGTGACTTTTTGTCCTAGTAGATTTGTGACTTTCTGTCCTGTGACTTTTTGTCCAGTGACTTTCTGTCCGTTTACCATGTTTACTACCCCGGTTTTATAATTTTACACTTTTTAAAAATATTTTGTTTGGAGTGTCTTTTAAATACTGTTTAAATATTTATTTCCAGAATTTCCGTGGGTGTGTATTGGTGCTTCACTTTTCATCTTATGTATCTCTGTTGTTATAATTTATCATTATTTTTTGTTTTGTATGGTTGTATTTTTTATTTTTCCCATGATTTTATTTTTTCTATTTTTTGCTTTTTATTCATCATTTATGTTTTTTTATGTTTTTTTTAAGGACCAGGTCCAATCGTCCTTTCACTCATTCTCACTTTTGTCGTGTATTCCCTTGCTGGTTAATTTTTTTCTTCAATTTTTAGACATTCTTATCTATTTAGTTTGTATAATATTAACCCTTTACTTTTTGTGGCTTTCCAACAGATGTTTATTAAGTCACCGTCACATCCTGTCAATTCCAAGTGCAATTAACATCTACCTGTAGCCTACCTGTAAAGGTGAGCGTCATGAAAAGTATGTTGGATTATACCCCGAGGCTGTATCAACATCATATCAAAAAGATTTGACTTAAACTTTCTCCAAACCGAAGTTATAGGATTTTTTCTGCAACCCTCCCGTTATATTCTATGTTAAAAATAACCCTCGATAGCCGCTTATTTTTAATCAGGGGAGGTAACTCCGGAAACTCGAAATGGGTCAATTAGGAACACACTGGAAGAAACCCCATCAAAATCCAATACATAATAAATATTCTACTGCCAAATATGTGAAAACACCAAATTTTGCCCTTTTTGGCCCTTTTTTAAAAACGGGAGGGGCCAAAATGTCCCAAACCCACCAAAGCCTTCCTTTTGTTCCAAGGAACACTGTGGTAAAATTTCATATGGATTGGTTGACTGGAACTTAAGTTATTGACCAAAAACAAAAGTGTCTACAGACGACAACGATGACGACGACGCCAGACGACGACGATGACAGCGCCATACCATAATACGACCTCAAAATTTTTGCGGTCATATAAAAACCATAACCCCCGCTTCAGGTTAAATGGTCGGTCCCTAAGATATATAAAGAGAGCAACCATTTGAATTTTATTTAAGGAGAGGGTGGTCAAATTTTTCGCCCTGGATTTTTTTTGTTATGTACAACTTCAGTCATGGCTTTTTATTTTTGTTCCTGTCCTGGATTTCTTTTAGCTAACTTTGCTATAGCCAGGGTGAATTGTTTTGCCATCACTAAGCGTTCGTCGTCCGTCGTTAACTTTTCATTCAAAGATCTTCTCTGAAATCTCAGGGCCAATTGGAACCAAACTTAGTCACAATAGTCCAATTGTCCCCTCCAAAGTTTGTGATTTTTATGTTCGTACCTAATCAAAGATAACCGCCAGCGGGAACATAGTTTAACATAAGGACCTTATGGGAAATTCATTCCAAGATCCTCTCCTCTGAAATCATTGAGCCAATTGGAACCAAACCTAGCTTTTCGTCAAAATATTAACAGTAAGAATAGCTTATCTAAATGTTAACAGTAAAGATAACTTGTCATCTAAATGCAAGTGAAATGTTAACAGTAAAAATAGCTGATCATCTAAACATACTCTTGCTAGAAACAGCTTCTCAGTAAAGATAGCATATCATCTACATCTGAACGGTATGCTCTACACATGAACAATATATAGCTTATCATCTATACATGATACATGTTAACACAGCATGCTTAAAAAACATTAACTGGACAAATAAAATGTGATCGCTTACCAACTTCATGTGAACAGTATGCTTCAATAAGTTCCATGTCTGTACAAGGTCGACATTCTGCAAAATAATTTATGCCACATTTTATTAATTGATTGATTGAATATTGTTTAACGTCTACTCAGTAATATGTCATCTAATCAAGACGAGAACAAGTTTGTAAATAAATAATCGCTTTGGGGTATGGAAAGGGCCATTGGAAGGACTGCCACTGGAAAAGTAGGGTGAAATCGAGAAGGGCGGGAAATTTAGCCTTGTAGCCGATCACCCATGGACCACTCAAAAAAGAGCTTGCTACAAGGAGTCTTTAACGTGCAGGAAGCGTGGCATTTCTTCCAACACGTGGACCTGAGTTTACATCCCATCCGAAAGATTCATCCCGCACAACCACGGAATGGGTCTTATTTCTATATCCTGGGAATCCCTCGGGGTCCTCTGTTAGGAAGACTCATACTCCAATCTCAGAGGATGCTGCGGTCCTATTCTAAAACGGGACCGCGCACGGCGGATGCCACATTTTAAGAAATTGTCTGATATTTATAGGAAAGCATCATTCTATCACCATAATTTGATCAGACCGAACAAAAATTGACAGACACTGAGATAGAGCTAAATTTTTGCCGGATATTCGGTCTGGAGTGCCCAAAAATATTGGAAGACCGACTTGATTTTTACCTGACTAAGTGTCTGCAGTTCTCGATATATCTGTGATCTGCCAAATTTTTACAAATTTCATCATTTCTAATATGAGACAGGTGCAACCGGAAACGCTCCCGAAAAAAGCTTGATAAATTCTTATATTTCATTTAGAGTGGCCCTTACTTGCCATTTCAAAAATTATGAATCAAGTTCTTTTCAATACTGTAAAATATATGAACATTTTTCTGTTTTCATTTGTTATTAAACTTCGGTGTTTTGTTATTTATTATTCTGTGGCTATCTTTTTAGTCATTTAATTCAACAGAACTATACGTCCAGTGACGGAAGGACAAATCAGGCAAAACTTGAGTCGGTCTGGGAAAAATTATCAACCTAGAGGACCGAATGTCAGGTAAAAAATTGACATTTCCTATAAGCGATATAATTGTAGGTCCTGTAAATATATCTTCGGTCTGGCAGCTTTTTAATATTTGCCAGACCGAATGTTCTGCAGGGTCTCTGGACTTTTCGATTTGTCTGTAATAGAGAGTCCCCACTCCCCCATAAACACCGTCAATCAATAACAGACTCCACCAACGTTCATATTTAGTTATGCTGTATTGCTCTAAGCCTCTATTCCGCCCGTAATCTTTTTGATATGCATCTCCCATGATAAGCATGCTCTACCATTAGAAATCAATTACATTAAGGGACCGACCATTTAACCTGAAAGGGGGGGGGTTATGTTTTTGTATTCTTGACTTTTATTTATTTTTTTCACGTGTATCAACAAGATATTTTTTTTTCAAAATCAACATTATTTTTTTAGGCAGAAAGCCTCCTTCAAATTTTTTTTATCATCATTTTGACAGCCAAAATATTTTTTTTCACATAAAATCGGCTCCAAAGTATTTTATTAGAAAAAAACCATAGCCCCCCCCCCCTTTTCAACTTAAATGGTCGGGCCCTTTCACTAGCTCTGTTAATTCAAAAACTAAAGTACTGTGGCCTGGATGGCCACAAAATGATACCCCCTACTCCCCATACGGAATTGGATAACAGGAAGTAGATGTGCAGCAAATCTGAAACTTGCTACTTGCAGTATTGGATATTGTTTTAAACTTGCAAACAAAACTTTGGAAGTTTCTGGAAATACTGATACAAAAAGTTATTACAATTCAAGAAATATATCAAAAATTAACTAAGTCGATAAACAGGAAGTAGATGTCCAGCAATCCTGAAATCACTACTTTCAGTATAAGACATCATTCTAAACTTGCATACAAAATTTCAAGTTGCAGTGATGAGAAGTTACTGAAAAAACTGTTACAAAACTTTTCTACAGTTTACAAAATATCTCGAAAATTAACGAAGTCGGCAAACAAAAAGTAGATGTTCAGCAATCCTGAAATCGCTACTTTCGGTATAGGACATCATTCTAAACTTACAAACAAAATTTCAAGTTGTAGTGATGAGCAGTTACTGAGAAACCTGTTACGAAAATTTTCTACAGTTGACACAAGATCTTGAAAATTAACTAAGACGGTAAACAGGCAGTAGATGTCCGGCAATTCTGAAATCGCTACTTGCGGTATAAGACATCATTCTAAACTTGCATACAAAATTTCAAGTTGCAGTGATGAGTAGTAACTGAACAAACTGTTACGAAAATTTTCTACAGTTGACACAAGATCTAGAAAATTAACTAAGTCAGTAAACAGGAAGTAGATGTCCGGCAATCCTGAAATCGCTACTTGCAATATAGGACATCCTTCTTAACTTGCATACAAAATTTCAAGTTGCAGTGATGAGTAGTTTCTGAAAAACTGTTACGAAAAAAATTTTTTGCTATCACAGACAGACAGACAGACAGACAGACAGACGGACAGAGTGATTCCTATATACCCCCCTAAACTTCGTTCGTGGGGGGTTTAAAAAAGAATTGTAATAAGTTCCACTAAAGATTATTTCTAATACAATGGATCATATTTCGCGACTCCCACAAATTTTATCAGTTCACGCTACCTCCGAATGCAACAGTACATCAAGATCTTTGATTTATTTATAGTTGTCGGTCTTTGTATATTTCCGGCGTAGCAGACGTTGTTGATTTCATTTGACGAATACAATTCTCTAAATTATTCGAGCATTGTGATATTGTAAAGCATGATGCCATTTTATTTGTGAAAGTATTCGGTCAAATATACGTCAGGATCACATTATGTAGGTAAAAAAGGGAGTGCACTGTAAAAAGCCAAGGTAGACATCATAATGTTTTGTGGTACTTTCACTTTTAAAGAAATTGAGTAAAGGTCATGGATGGCTTTTAATATTGTATGGGACGTTCGATGAATAAATAACAGTCCTGTACAATGCTACGGATGTAGTGGCAACCTGCCGCCATCTTTTACTATACGCTGTCAATGCAACCTCGTGTGATGTTGTTCGGAAAAAAAAATCGTTTGGTAAATATTTTTTTCTAAATGTGCACCAAAGTGAAACTTTTTATAAAATAAGTTGGAAATAAAAATGTTAATTATTAAAAAACTACATTGCGTAAGATATTGAAGAGTTTACAAAATAGTTAACTGCGCACACGTGACTGCGCAACTTTCCGTTTCCGTTTCGGCCGCCCTGTTGTTGAAGAGTTTGCAATGGGTCCAAGATGTTGACATTCCTACCATTGACGCCCCTTTCGGAGCGTATAAGCGATATTGATTATGGATAAATAACTAAATGCCGAAATTACTGTGAATTAGGTTTCTTCAAATTGTAATTTCGATAACTTGTGTCCTTTTGTTGTAGATCACATCAGATCATTTTGAGGACAAATGTATAAAAGTCGATAAAAACGCAAATCAAATCTGTTGGAAACAGACTAGCTTATCCAGGCAAAAGTAGGTCACTTTTACTTACATTTAAGGCATCACTGATTTACATTCACGTTTTCGAACAAGCTCAGTTCAGATCTCAGTCACTATAAAATGGTATGATCATGCTTATGCATGCAACTCTGATGGTAGGTCAACACCTAGGCAAAATTTGTTTCTGCTACAATGTGCCATACAATATTTTATGAAAGGATATGGAGTAAATGAACATGAGACCATAACACTTATGTTAACTCCAACTGCAATATTTTTAATGGGCTGTATGGCCATTTCGGAAATTTATTTCTCATCGGCAGCACTAGAAAGCAAACAAAGGAAATCCATAATTTCGAAAAATGTTTAAAATGCATAAACCAAAGGCGAACTCTGTAATCGTTGATTACCTGTGTTTTTAGCCGATGTACCATCAGAGATGCATGCTTATGCAAGGGTACATTATCCTACCATGTAAAGTGACAGAGATCTAATCAAGCGGAAAGTATAGGTCAAAGTGACCCGCCTTGGTGCTGATCTATCATCAGAGATGCATGCATATGCAAGGTTACATGATCCTAACTGTATATTGATTGAGATCTGAACTCGTCTGAAAACTTGAATGTAAATCAATCATGCCTAAATATAGGTTAAAGTGACCTAATTTGCCTTGATGCTGACCTACCATCATCAGAGTTGCATGCATATGAAAGGTTACATAATTCTACCATGTATAATGACTCAGATCTGAGCTCGTCCGAAAACTTGAATATAAATAAATCAAGCGTAAGATATAGGTCAAAGTGACCTAATTTTGCCTGGATGCTGACCTACCATTAGATCTGCATGCATATGCAAGGTAACATGATCCTACCATGTATAGTGACCGAGATCTGAACTCGTCCGAAAACTTGAATGTAAATCAATCAAGCGTAAAATATAGGTCAAAGTGGCCTAATTTTGCCTTGGTGGTGATCTACCACCAGAGATGCAAGCATATTCAAGATGAGATGATCCTATCATGCATACTAATTACCTCCCCTGACTAATGGCTGCCATTATTTTGTAGTGCGAAGAAATTTGTGAATTTCCAAGTACAGTTTTACACCTAAGGCAGGGTTCTTAAAATAGCTCATATGGAAAACTAATGATAACAGCTTAATTTCAGCCCTGTTTTGGGCGTTAGGTGTAAGACTGAGTATATTAGCCCAAAACAAAGCTTGGTATATATGTTTTGTGGCCTGAGCAAGTATGAGTGCATCAAATTTTAATCTAGAGGCCCCAGAGATTGCCATATTCTTTCAAAATGACGCGATTAAAGAGCACTACTCGAAGGATTGTTAACCCGCAAACTGGCAGAACCAACAACTGAGAAAGCTTGTCGTTGCTCTTATGAACGTCTAGATACAAGTCTATATGAACGTGAGGCAAGAATGGTAGCTTATAGAACAATTCAAAGCAGACTACAACCCTGGATCAAAGCGCTGCACATATATTTCTATGAAATTGTAGGCATTCAGGGTGACAAGAAAGTGACCTGGGTGGACAGTCCCGAAACGGTCTCTAATCACAAGCCGCTACAGAAAGTTACTATTGACCTAAAAACAGTAAAGAAAACCGGCTTTATAAGCTTACATTCTTCTTAAAATCAGGTCTTATCCAAGTCCAATTTAAGGGAACTGTGACAAAGATTTTGTCTCAACTGTCTTCCCAGTCCTTACGAACATTTTACATAAAATATGTGGTCCATTCCCAGAAAACCGTGAAATTGACAGCACAGAACACAACACGCATGTAGATGCCTCAAAACATGACACGCATGTGAAAGAAGTAGAGACAATTGATAAAGATGAATACCAAGATCAAAATAACAATACAATAGACAAAAGTGATCTTCTAAGACTAGAGTAAGCTTTTGGTGACTCTCTTGTAAAATTAGAACGTAGCTGGACAGTAAATACAGAACAAATCATAGCTGCTATTAACACAAAATCAGCACAGAAGGCAAACACTGGCCAAACAATAAGTGACCTTGAGAACAAAATAAGAATTCTGAAACAGGAAAAATCACATCTTGAAGTCCAACTTCAACTGGAGAAAAGTAATAACACTCTACAAACTGAACAGTTGAATGATTTGGTATCTACTGACAGGAAAATGCTAAAAGAGACAAAAGAACAATTGCAAGCTTCAATTAAAACCAATTAAAACCGCCCGAGACGAGCAGGGAGCTCTCGGAAAACAGCTGAAGGACAAAAATGATGAACTTGAAATATTAAATAAAAACAGCATCAAGGATCTCAACTTTAAGCTAAATAATGCTAGGGATGAGATTATTCAACTGAAAATGCAAATTTCATCATCGATGGACCAGAGTAAACAAGACAGTTTTTCCGCAAGTAAAACAAGTGAAACCGCACCGACTGTCTTACTTGTAGGTTCATCAAATGTTGAGGGAATAAAGCAAGATAAGCTAACAAATATAGCTACGGTACAAAAGGATGTCCAGTATACAATGAGAGACACGTCACTTGATTCTGTGACAACCCCATCTTCTGTGCTCCTACTCCATTCCATAACAAATGACTTAAAAACCACCAAACCTCAAAAAGGTGTGGATAACATATTTCAGATTGCTACAAATGTATGTTCTAGGTGGCCACTTATTATATTAGTGATTTCGTTAACAACACCACGGTGTGATTCAGTGACCCACTCAACCAATGCGCAACTTATAAATGTTCTTGCAAATCAAAAGTTTGCTGGAGTCGACAATGTATATGTTGATCATAGTAATATGCTTGTCCAAGGAAATCCAAACAGAAATCTTTTAGCAGATGATGGAGTTCATCTCAATGATAAAAGATTATCCATACAAGCTGGTAACTTCAAAAGGGCAATTCATGCGGCACTAAATGTCCCCTTACCAACCCTCGGCCAAGAAGTGCTTCGAGACAAAGGGGGCATACAGAGGCCATGGTAGAGGAAATAATCCGCCATAACTTGTGAAATAACAATATTTCATGCTGAAATATTTTAGTACTTTATTGATTACTATACATACATATTCTTATATTATTTTACTTTCTGTGTAGAGTAATAGAAATATTTTTGGTAATCAGAGGTACACTAGGTAGATTTTAAGTCTGACAGCAAGTCAGCAACTTTTCATACATACTAACATATACTGTACATAGATTTAATTTCATTTTATTGATTTAAACGTAAGTGAGAGCCGAACCGTCAATCCCAAAGCGAACAATCCAAGGACAATGGCAACACCAGAAACAAAAAAGGCGAAAAAAAACAAAAACCAACAAAAAAACAACAAAAAACAACAACAAAAAAAAACAGACACACAACATGGGTACGGCACAGAAAAGAAAAATGAAGACACTCACACACGAAGATGAACATCACGGACCCAATAAAAAACCATGGGTGAGATCAGGTGCACCGGTAGAGTCAGCATCTCCTGCTTCTTATAAGACACCCGCCGTGTTCAACATATCAAATCCGGTAGTAAAGTCAAATTCGGTAGAGGAAACAACAATTAAGCTTTAAAGGGAAAGATCTGTTGTCACGTTGGAAACAAATATCCCACAGCGGTCAACAAGATGGCGATGTCGACCGTAAAACTTCTGGAGGGATGACTTCAAGTTTTGGTTAACATACCCTTGTTGAAGTAGCCTATTAGTGATCAACCGGGCTCTATCAAGGAAGTCACTGTATCGAAAACAGGCTCTTGAATAGCGAACGAGCTGGGAATTGTAAACTCCATATGCCGGCGCTGTTGGGATGTTGCTACAAAGAAAAGGGAAGTTTACTATTCGAAAGGTGAAGTCATCGCGTTTGTCGCACAGCTTAGTTTGAAGTCTCCTTCTGTTGTCAATTTCAAGGTGAAGGTCAAGGAACGAGGCTGATGTAGAAGTGTCTGTGGTATCCTTAATTTCGTGCTCTTTTGGATAGATCAAATGAAGAAAATCACCAAAGCGAGGGTTGTTTAGCGACAAAATATCATCTATATAACGGAAGCTAAAATTAAAGGATTGTGCCAGTTTTTTATCTTTATTTTGAAGAAGCCCTTCGATGAATTCAGCTTCATAAGAGTGGAGAAACAGATCGGCTAGGAGAGGCGCACAGTTTGTGCCCATAGGAATTCCGATAGTCTGTTGAAAAACAAGTCCTCCAAACAGGACAAATATATTGTCGATCAGAAACTCTAACATTTTAATCACTTCTTCCTCTGTATATTTTTTCTCCGATTCGGAGTCATTTTTCACAAAGTAGGCTTGTTCTCTACCTACAACTACGTTCACCGTTCTTACGTGAGAAACATCTATGAATTAAACCTTTCAGCCGAGATTATAGTTGTTCATGAGGAAGAGTAGTGTAAAGTGTGGAGAAGTCGAAAGTTTTAATGCTGTTGCAGTGTGATAATGATCTAGAGTTTAAGATGTCAAGAAGATTTTTGGAGTTTTTCAAAATCCACATTTCATTTACACCGCTTCTTGGAAAGCAAGTATCACAGTATTTTTGAAAGCCCTCTTTAACAGCTGTCAAGATGGAGGTTAGCAATTTAGATATAGGTTTTGTAGAGCATTTGGCAGATCCAGCGATGTATCGTTCTTTGTATGGGCATTTATGTAACTTAGGTACCCAGTACAAAGAGGGGAGATCAGTGTCTTCATCCTTCGTGGAAATCCCGAAGGAAAGCAAAACAGATTTCTGGTTCTGTAAAATCTCCTCCTTTGACAGAGTAGTAGCTGCGTAAGTTGCGTAAGTAAAAAAAAAATAACAATACAATAAGATACAAAGAAACAAATTTGTACTATGCCAATTACTACAGGCATCAACACATCTATTAAAATGCGTTTCTGGAACATAGGGGGCCTTAAATCAAAAGCTCATGACATGAACAAGGACCCTCATTTCATAAATGAGATAAAAAAAATATGACTTGGTCTTTCTGGCAGAAACTCATATTGGGAATGATGCTGGTATCTATAATATTGGGACATTTGATTTTCATCCAATCTGTAGAAAGGCTTCCAGACACAATAATCGCCATTTTGGAGGGTGAGCCATTCTTCGCAAACCAGAGATAAAAAGACATGTGAAAGTTCTTAAAAATACAAACCCTGACCACTAGTGGGTAAAACTTGATAAAGATTTTTTTTGCTCTTAAGAAAGACCTATATATTTGCCTAGTACATTATCCACCTAGTGGCTAAACATAAAATTTGGTAAATCATTTATAAACACATTAAAGAGGGTAGGACTTAGATTGTCTCCCTGTTTGACGCCCAGCTTTATTGGGAAAAAGTCTGCATCACAGTGTTTAATTCTGATGCAGGATCTGCTTACCTCATACATATTCTTGATGACATTGTAAAAAAGTGTTCCTACACCTATTTGGAGTAGTTTGATTTTTAAACTTGTGTGGACAACAGTGTCAAAGGCTTTTTCGAAAATCAACAAAGCAGGCATACACCCTACCATCAGTGCTTTGGCAGTATTCATCAATTATGCATTTTAATATAAACATGTGGTCTGTGGTTCTTGCTTTCCTTGTAAATCCCATCTGACACTCATTTATGGTTTTGTTTTTTGTAAGAAAAGTATCCATTCTGATGTTCAGGACACAGTTGCATAATTTACCAATGGCACTAGTTACTGCAATGCCCCTATAATTATTTGGGTCTGAAATATCATTAGACTTATGTATGGGTGTTATGTATCCATCAGTCCACAGCTTTGGATAGCATCCACTAGAAAAGGAAGCATTTAATAGCTTGACAATAGAGGGAACAAGCATGGTTTGTCCACTTTTTAGCATGTTTTTAGACAGATTATCAAGCCCTGGTGACTTATTATATTTTAATTCGGAGATAGCTTTTGAAACTTCTTCATTTTGTTATGGACTTATCAAGTTCATGATTTTTTTTTTTTGTGTGTTTCTAGAGTGTCAAGTAGTATATCAAGGTCCTTGAGGCGATCTTAAAAATCAATTTTTAATTCATTCAGTTTTTAAAGTGAGATACCCATGTAAACGGATCAACAGCAGAACTTGTCTGATCTTTTTGTTTGGATTCATTGAGATCATTAACCAAGCTCCAATATAACTTAGGATTATCCTAATGTAATTTTTTTAACTGATTAAGAATAGACTGTTTATACTGTCTGTATTTAAACTTTCTTAATTTTTTATACTAAAATCACGTAATTTTTATTGTACACAATTATCACTCAGTGCAAGCTTGAATTTTTCAGACGAGCCATCTGACTATGCAAAGTTCGGAGTAAGCTGATGCATTTCAATATCAGTTTGAGTCTGTATTTTGCTATACTCAGCCGACATAGTCCATTCCAACTTACAATGAGTGTCCCATAGAGTTGAAATAAACTCAGATACTTTAAATGTAGAATTTGATCCAGAATACCCTCCGACACCACAACATAATCAACCACACTAGCTCCATTAGGAGTATAACATGTGTAGTGACCAAACATAGCCATTTAATATTCTAATTTGCTTACTTATATATAAGTCAAGTAGATCTTTCCCCCTAGTATCAAGAGTGGTATCTGGACTTTTTCTCTGCATTAAGTCCAGATCAACTGGATAATTTTATAAAAAATAGGTATATACTGGTTGTCGTCCTATGATAAATCCGGTTCTGTTGAAATTCGTGCGTTAAAATCGCCACAAAGCATGATGTTACCCAAATTTTGAAAGGTGCCAATGTCAGATTCAATACAATCTAATATATCCTTGTCTAACCCTTGGGTATACTGAAAGCTTTTGCAACTTACATAAATAAATGCTTTACTATCCGAACTAACCAATAATATTTAAATGATTTATTAGTATTATATTTAGAACACTTCAACAAGAAGTGATTTTCATCTTCAACCTCGCCCGAGTTACAAGATCTTACAACCTACCATCAAAGTTGCATGCGTATGCAAGGTTACATGACCCTAAATTGTATAGTGACCAAGATCTGAACTCGTCCGAAAACTCGAATGTAATCAATCAAGCGTAAAATATATGTCAAAGTGACCTTCTTTTGCCTTGATGCTGATCTACCATCAGCAAGCATATTGTAGGTTACTTGATCCTATCATATATACTGACTGAGATATGAACTTGGATGTAAATTTAAATGGAAGCCAATCAAGCGGAAAATATAGCTAAAAGAGACCCAATTTTCTTGGAGGCTGTCAGTCAACCCAAGATGCACCTGCATGCAAAGTTTGATAACCCTTCAATGCATAGTTGCGGAGATATATGCCCAAATGCAGACGCGGACGTAGACGTATTACTCTGAGGCCATCCTTAATAAAATTTGTTTGCTGTTTATCGACTATCAAATTTGGATGTGAGTAGGTAGGTAGGTAATTTTTTTTTCTCAAAAGATGTCAACCAGAGGCTCCCAGGAGCCTGTATCGCTCACCTGGCTTTCAGTTGCCACAATCAAGGGAACATTGTAACTTCAGTTTCTCAAACTTTTGTAGCTCAAACACCTCCAATATCTTGAACTGTTTTTAGAGTCTGATGATGTTTTACTATATTTCTTTGTTGGGCTTTTTTGACAAAATCGTTCTTGCTAAGAACCTGACTTTCAACACCAGTTTTGAGGTCGAGAGATCATTTTGTAAATGGCAGTCAACAAACAATTTTCAACATCGGTTTTAAAGTCGCAACATCAATATCAACTTGGAAATCAAATTTCATTAAAATCAGACAATGTTGAATTTTCCTGCCTTTTTTGGTGGCCATTTTGAAAATGGCAGTCAACGAACGATTTTCAACACCGGATTTGAAGTCGCAACATCAATATCTATTTGGAAACCAAATGTCATTGAAATCGGACAATGTTGAATTTTCCCGCCTTTTTTTTGGAGGCCATTTTGAAAATGGCGGTCAACGAACAATTTTCAACACCGGATTTGAAGTCGCAACATCACCATCTATTTGGAAACCAAATGTCATTGAAATCGGACAATGTTGAATTTTCCCGCCTTTTTGGAGGCCATTTTGAAAATGGTGGTCAACGAACAATTTTCAACACCGGATTTGAAATCGCAACATCAATATCTATTTGGAAACCAAATTTCATTGAAATCGGACAATGTTGAATTTTCCCCGCCATTTTTGGCGGCCATTTTGAAAATGGCGGTCAACGAACAATTTTCAACACCGGATTTGAAGTCGCAACATCAATATCTATTTGGAAACCAAATGTCATTGAAATCGGACAATGTTGAATTTTCCCCGCCATTTTGGGCGGCCATTGACAATTTTAAACACCGGATATGAAGTCGCAACATCAATATCTATTTAGAAACCAAATGTCATTGAAATCGGACAATGTTGAATTATTCCGCCTTTTTTAGCGACCATTTTGAAAAAGGAGGTCAACGAACAATTTTCAACACCGGATTTGAAGTCACAACATCAATATCTATTTGGAAACCAAATTTCATTGAAATCGGACGATACTGAATTTTCCCGCCTTTTTTGGCGGCCATTTTGAAAATGGCAGTCAAGGAACAATTTTCAACATCAGTTTTGAAGTCGCCACAGCATGGCAAACATTTACACTTAACCTTCATCTTTTATAGTTTTGGAAATAAAAGATGAAAAATACGAAATTTTTAAAAAAATGTGAAAAAAGGGCAATAACTCCTAAAAGGGTTCTGAGATTTTCTTCAAAATTTCAGGGTGGGTAGATCTTGATATGTTGAACATTTTTGCAATTGTACTTTACACTTTTTGAAATAAAAAAATAAAAAATGCACAAATTTTGAAAATTTTACGGAAAAAGGGCAATAACTCCAAGACGGGTAATCCGATTTTCTTCAAAATTGCAGGGCAGGAAGATCTTTTACTGCGTGTCAGATTTTTGATATCTGTAACGGTTTTTGAGTTATTTGCAAAAAACAGCAATTTACCCCTATGTTCTATTTTTAGTAACAGCAGCCATGTTGTTTGGTCTTCGGACTAATCGAGCATAATTTTTAAACTGCATACCCTGGTGATGCTTCAGGCCAAGTTTGGTTACAATTGGCTCAGCAGTTTCAGAGGAGAAGATTTTTGAAATTGTTGACGGACGACGGACAACGGACGCCAAGTGATGGCAAAAAGCTCACCTTGGCATAGCCAGGTGAGCTAAAACGGGAAAATTTTAAAAGAAAATATGCTAAGAATAGAATAAAAAAAAATTTGGGGTAGGTAGGTTTTTTTATGAGTAGGTCGATAAACAGCAAACAAACAATTTTTTAAGGTTGGCCTGAAACAACATCAATTTCACGTTAACGGTCGTGAAACTGATTTCGATAGACCTTCGACGGGTAAATTCGACTATTGCGAAAAAGTGGAACAGTTCGTGAGAGAGAGAGAGAGAGAGAGCGAGAGAGAGAGAGAGAGAGAAGGGGGGGTGTCCGCTTTGTTATACATATCTATAATACAGATTTTTCGCAAAACTGTGTGTTTATTAATTCATTGAATTTTAAGTGTTTTTTTTTCTTTAGTTTTCCTACTTCTTTTCTCTTTTTTTTTCAACTGAAAACCCAAACATAACCACTTCAAATCATTCTTCATATAAACTCGTCGTTTTAGAAACTACTAGTCTACAATACACCAAGATAAACTGATTCACCAAGAAACATTCAAATAGCCAAGAAGAAGAACGTGTGTTCGTTATCCACAAACTTTTCAATCCTCTAAAACAGCACACTGAACTTTTGAGGGGCATTTGTGCAGTAAACAAAGGAATGAAAGAACTAAACCCAATAGAAAGAAAGAGACCACACAAAAAGAAATGAATAAAACGTATGACAAGTTGTCCTCTGAAAACACACCCCGCGTCATTTTATGGATATTGAATTGTAGACAACAGGATACCAAAAAAGAATCCAAACATATATATTTCAAACAGGAAAAATTTTATACGGGAAAACAATAGTAAAACCAAGAAAGCCAAGTGCTTTTTATTAGAACATATACATGTATGTCGTAACCGATTTTGAAAATAATCACTCAGCATTCTTCCAACCATGCCTGTACATTTTACATTATATATGTATGTATCCAAGTTCCATTTATAAAGGGGGCCTCGATGGGGGGTCCCTTTCCCGAAATCCCGTCAATTTTTCTCCATTTTCCCGTTTCCCGGGCGGGAAAATATTTTAAAAAGACTCTTAAAGAGTCCACTTTTTCCCGTTTCACGGTCTCAATTTTCAGTGGTTCCTGCTTTACGCTGGACATCCTTTCCCGTTTTCACGTTCACTTTTTTGGTACGATCCCGTTTCCCGTTTGCTAAAAAAGGCCAATCCCGCTTCCCGCTTATACCCCATCGAGACCCACTATAAATAAAGAACAATAATACAAACCTTCCATAGGATTAAATATAAGGGCATCCTTTCTTTCCTCCATAAAATATTTAATCTTGATAAAAGCAAAACCCTTGGAGCGAACAGTTCTTTCAGACTCGAAAAACAGACGAATACTTTCCATGGATGACAACAAACATGTTTCATCACTCTCACTGTCAGTTGATGCCGTCGGTTTTAGTATGGTAGGTCTAGATAAAGAGGTTGGTAAGAGTTCATCCTCTGAAATCTCTTCCGAAACTTGTACTCGTGCATTTTCTACTTGTAATATAAAGCACAATCTAAAAGCACCACGGAACCTAGGTTGGAAGTCTATTGTTAATCCTCCTTTATATAAATTATACCATGTGAATGTTCCATCATTACACACAGGCTCTACACTGCGGACGGCTCTCACAGTTGTCTGTTCTTCACTGAAAAAAAAAATCACAATTTATTATGTTCATAGTTTCCATCGACATCCAAATACATTAACTTCGGGCCATGAAATAGCACGCCACATTCTTGTGTTGGCACTTAGATTCAACATGACATTCAGTCAATTATAACATAAACGTCCATTTGAGATTGTGCCATCACTTTATGTTCATAGTCCGTCCATCATCAAAAATCTTCACCTCTGAAAATGCTGAGCCAAATATTTTCAAACAAGGCCCGAATCTACACCACGATATGCAGTGTTCGATAGGCATGCCTGTTATTACTAAGGAGAAAAAATATCCCAGAAACCGTTATCGATATCAAAATTCTGACAGGAGTAAAAAGGAAGAGCATTGCATCTATCTGCCCTGCAATTTTGAACAAATTTGGAGTTTTTGCCACTTTTCCGCAAAATTTTGATATTTATTTTTTTTGTTATATCGGTTTTATACGACAAAAATGTTTAGTACATGTCAATTAACCACCTATCCTGCAACTCTGAAGAATCTGATGAGACATTTAGGAGTTATTGCCCTTTATAATTGTTTATGTTTTGAGTTATTTTGAGTTAATACCTTTGTCACCAGGGTTTTTGTTGCTATAACACATCAAATGTTATACTTGACCACTTCAAGGTCCTTAAGATTGTGCGAAAACATATTTCTTGTGTTCATAACCATTTTCTTCTCAAATTATTATTGTTAAAATCCTTATTTGTGTGTGCCGTTTACACACGGCACGCTTTTAAATCTTGCAAAAAAAAGTTTAGTTGTACTGAGTCAAGTGACATTTTTTTTAATTTGTATTATTTGCGAAAGAACGCCTGAATTTCTGGATAAGTCTATTTTCATTAATAATGAACAATAACTTTAATTCTAACACATTTGGAAAGTGAATTAGTTTTTATACTGTCCAACAGACACTGATATTGAGATACTATTTAATGTATTTTTGTGCATAATCGTTGGAAATCGTTTAAAAATTTCAAGTGCGCTGCAGACAAGATGTTTTAAGTACTTAAGTGTAATGAGATTCATCAGTAGTCGGGGATGTCATTTTACTTTAGTAACATTCATAGCTGTAAATAGAGATAAAAAATCCAGTACTCGTGCTTACACACCCTGCTGAGAAAAATAAATTAGATATAACTTAAGGGACCGACCATTTAACCTGAAAGGAGTGCTTTTTTCTTCTTCTTCTTCTTGACAGCGAATGATATTTTTTTCACGTTTATCAACAAATACTTTTTTTTCAAAATTAACATTATTTTTGGGGGCAGAAAGCCTCCTTCTGAATTTTTTTTTCATCATTTGACAGGCAAAATATTTTTTTCACATAAAATCAGCTCCAAAATATTTTTTGGGGAAAAAACCCAAACCCCCTTTTCAAGTTAAATGGTCGTTCCCTAACCTATGAGTTTTAAATAATTCTTTACAATTAACTTTCTCTTTCTTTTCATTGCAAATCCTGCGATAACGATGTATTTAACAAATTATACATCTACCCTACACTGAACTACCACTGAGTTGTAGGATAAAAAGAAGAGATGAAGTTTTTTCTAGCTTGATCTGGAATGTATGGCCATCGACCGAAGAGTTTTACCCCTAGGGGCCTTGATATGTTTTAACTAATATAAACCTTTTCGTGTTTTCGTATTATTAGAGATTTCTAGATAACTGACGAACGAACATATCTTTCCCTAACACTACGAACGAATTCGAAACTGCGAAAGAATTTTGAAAGGGAGAAATCATTATTTTAGTCTTGTCCTAATCCAGAAATTTAGGCCGATTGTGCCTTTGATAAGCACATACCTCATGATACATCCGTTTTCCAGCAAGGTCTAGGCATTATTGATACACAACATATCCCTGGCTGGATACAGTGCATTTGGAATATCGGAACTGTTGGTATGGTTAAGAATACTGGGGTACTGTAGGAATTTTAAACAATGCAGAGACACTGTGTGGCTCTTTATTTTTAGGAACCTGCTTGAAAAGTGGGATTATAGTGATAAGGTTGTCCGTCTCTCTGTCCGTCCATGCATGCGTCCGTCCGTCCATCAATGCTAGCGCGCTTCATTCAAAATGTGCTACGGTCCACCCTTTTACACTCCAATAAAACTACAAAATATTGCATTTAATTCTTATTTCAATAACAAGAAAATGGATCAAAAACTCAAATGTCGAGGTTGCATTTTGGTGCTTCAAGCTGCCAAGTGAGGTTTCTTAATAAGGACTGCGTGTGTGCTATATAGAACATGCTTTTAAATCTAAAGGACCTGCGTAGAAAAGTGTAGAAGGACTTAATTTTACAGTTCCGGTTCCCTCTTTTGAAAATGCAAATAAAAATTACTATGTTCCAAGAAAAAGGAAAAATTTCTTAAACAATTCAAAAATATCAAGTGCACATCTTCACTATTTGAAAGATGTGGGCAGAAAACTGTAGGAGTAGTTGATTTTACAAATGGGTACCTTGTTAAAATGTCAATTAAAATGATTTAAGTTCCAAAGTCGGGAAAAAATAAGAAAAAATAATCCGAAATAATTAAAGTCAGATGCATATCTTCAATATTCTGTGCAGTTAAGAAATCTGAGTTGAAAATTGTAGGACGAGTGGGTTTCCCAAAAAGGTGCCAATCCCTCCATCCCTCAACCCACCCCCCGCCCGCCCGACTTTCACCATCTGTGCAATGAAACCAAATATTTCACACAGATATTTTGCACATTTTTTTTGAGTTATTATTAATTTGTGTGAGTTTCTCGCAATTTTTATGTAAGAAAATTTTAGACTGCTTATAAAAATTACTTTAAAAAGAATTCTAAAGTCATGTTCACATGAACAAGATTGCAAAAGAATGTTTATTACAGGTGCGTGAAAATACGTGAAGTAGGTAAAAGACACAATTTTTAAGCCGAGTTTAGGGTGAATTTAAATTTACAGGAAGCCAATTTCAAGCGGTGAAAATGGTCCATCATAGATGAACATCAATTTTTTTTTCTTTGAAATATCGAAATTTGTGGGACAAATATAGATAAATAAAATCTGGATGTATATATATAGTGTCGTACAAAAACGAAGGGGATCAGATAAAACTCGAATATAAACAACTGAAATTTTTATACTCCAAATGAATATTTAAAATACTAATTTTTGCAGAATACGTTTGAATTGTCAATTTCATTCCAATTATTCGAGTTCAATACATGTAATTCAAACTCGAACTTAACATCGAATTCCAACCCAAATTGTATAACTCTTACTCAACTCGGCAAACTCGGTTAGCCCATATATATAAATTACACTGCACTTCAACGATTGAAGTTTGCCCTGGAGATAAATAATTTCCGGTTATCACCGATGGATCTACGATAAAACCCGATTCGTACGTATTCGGCATTCGTTCGTTTATGTTTCGTTTATCTACACCTAACAATGAATGATCCTTTTGTTTCTTTCGTATGCGTTCGTTTCGTTACGTTCGTGAGTTATCGAGGAATCTCTATCACACCTTATCTCAGAACAATGTGCTTATAACTTTCTTTTAAACGTCCTTCTCAATCAATATGTTTTGTCTACGTGTTTCAATAGATCTATCCATTTTAAATGCCATTTGATGTGCTTACTTTCAGTTGAATGATTCTTATGGGACCTTCAATTTTCAAATCTAGCCATTTCCCGTTGTTAATCAATGGGAATTTGGAACCCCAACACGAACAACTGGACATCGCAAAAAATAATCAAATTAATATTCAGTTCGTTCTGAATAAAGCAATTCTGAATAAAGCAATCAGCATTGGATCGGACAAATCCGAAGAGGAATATAATGAGAGTGAAATCATCAACATAAGAACCGCAATAATATTTCATGACCTTTCATATATGCAGAAAGTAAATTCATAGTAACTTCGGTATTTAGTTATTCATATATGTATCAATTAAAACACCATTTATCCATAAGTATTTGTTTGAGTTAGAATTATATTTTGGAAAATTCATAAGATATAACATTGCAAAGCCTTCAATTATAGCTCAAATAATCAGCTGTTTAAAACTAATCAATACCCATACTAAGTTAAAAATGACTACACCTGTGGGTGTTACCTTTATAATACTGCTTTCAATTTTAGCTCTTCGAGAGTTTAATTCGTACAATTTATTTGTCGATTTTATGGCTCAGAAACAACTTGCTTCCCCTAACGGGAAGGCTACTCCTAGCAGGACTCCTCGTACCTTACAGGACCCGTTAGACCCTGGGGTTAGACCTTGATGTTTCAGAATCGGAACGTCGTGATTTTAGCGACGATACCAATGGGCAACAGTTTTCGCCTAATGAGGGCACTAGAAACACGCCAATTCAGGGCAAAAACACGCCATTTAAGGGCAACAAGAAACAGGACAAAGAACCTGTAAGTTCTGATTTATCCGACGGTGGTCGGGATTCGAATTCAGATTTTGAGCATTCCCCTCGTAACTGGCAAAGGGAGAGAACTGATAATCCTAACAGCAATGCCAGCAGGGGAAAAATTCCCGGATGTTGTTGAATGGCGTGTTGGGTTTTGCGGGCACAGCATATTATATCTGCCAGCATCGGTGTAATATGGACTTTGATTATTTGTACGATATTAGTTTTAAGCTATCAGAGGATTTATCTCGACAATGAGGGGCTTATTTGTGAAGGATCGTTCTTAAATGGATGTTTAACGGACTTTTATAGGCCAGCATTGTGGTACAGACATTTGCGATATTCGCACCCGTGTATGTCAATGATGGGACCGAAACAAAACCAGCAGAAGACAAAAGTTATGGATTCAAGCTTCACTGAACTGTGTGCTAATTTTAATGAAGCTTGCCAAGCTATAAACTTTGAGAAGGAGGACTTCGTTTCTGATTTACTCGGTAGCCTGAAATTGAATAAAACTGCCGCTAGTTTCAATGACACTGATCTTACAGCCATTAAAGTTGCTCATTTATTGCTCTCAGCGTTAGGTGCAATGACTGTCCAAAGTTTGGCAAATGGGTTTAAACGACAAGAAGAGTCCATTAACAAACTTAAAGTAGGGATGCGCTTAAATCGATACGAAACGGATAAGTTGAACCAGTAAGGCAGGCGTGAAAACTTGAGAATTGCAGGGATACCAGAGGATGTTGCTGATAAAAATCTCAAATTGGAAGAGGCCAGGATTTGCGAGAAAATCGGTGTGGATTTAGGAGAAAAGGACTACCGTTGTCATCGTTTAGGTACTAAAAAGGAGAATGGAGAGAAGGCCCGTCAGGTAATTGTCCGTTTCATGTGTCGAGAAACGAGAAACCGGGTGATGGAAGCCAAGAAGAAACTACACGACCGTCCTGAGTATAAGAAGATTTTTATATTTGAAGACCTAACAGTTTTGAGGTTCAAGTTGCTGAATGTGGTGCGTAATCAAGATGGTGTGAAATTCGCCTTTACCAGGGATGGCAAAATACATGCTCTGATGAATAACGGGGAGAAGAAAACCATAGACAATCCAGATGATCTTTTCAAAATTGGGATTAACAAGAGCTGTCGTCGAATGGCAGCCAAATATACCCCCCCCCCGCTCATTGAACCCTGAATCGATATGGTAAGTGCAAAATTAAGTTGGTGTGGACACAATACAGGTGTGGACACAGTACAAGTGTGGACACAATACAAGTATGGACACAATGATATAATTTTCAAGAAAGAACTTTTCACAAGGGTTCCAATGAAAACACTCTGTCTAAATCAGACAAATATAAAATTCACCTTTTTTCAGCCTATTTGATATTTTTACACATCTACATATAGTGTTCTTCCTTTGTCTAAGGTTTCATCAAAATCCTTCAAGTGGATCATGTGGATTAAGAGGAGTTGTGCATACGAGGTAACCCATACATAGGGAATCAATGAAAACTCAAAGTCGAATTATCTCCCCTTCCTGGTTTCTGACAATAATTATATTACTTCATGCACATCTCCATATAGTGTTCTTACTTTGTGTAAAGTTTTATTAAATTCCTTCAAGTGGTATAAGAGGAGTTGCGCTTACCAGGTAACCAATACATGGGGAATCAACGAAAAGTCAAAGTCCAATTATCTCCCCTTCCTGATTTTTTGACAATAATTATATTCCTTCATGCATATCTCCATATAGTGTCCTTCCTTTGTGTAAAGTTTCATCAAAATCCTTCAAGTGGTTTATGAGAAGTTATGCTTACAAGGTAACCCATAAATAGGAATCAATAAAAAGTCAAAGTTGGATTATCTCCCCTTCCTGGTTTCAGACAATAATTATACTCCTTCATGCACATCTCCATATAGTGTACTTCCTTTGTGCAAAGTTTCATCAAAATCCTTCAAGTGGTTTAAGAGGAGTTGCGCTTACGAGGTAACCCATAAATAGGGAATCAACGCAAAGTCAAAGTCAAATTATCTCCCCTTCCTGGTTTCGGACAATAATTATATTCCTTCATGCATATCTCCATATAGTGTCCTTCCTTTGTGTAAAGTTTCATCAAAATCCTTCAAGTGGTTTAAGAGGAGTTGTGCTTACGAGAAGTGTGGACAGACGGACAGACGGACGGACAGACAGACAGGGTGATTCCTATATACCCCCCAAACTTTGTTTGCGGGGGGTATAATGATGTAAATTATGCCGAACTTGGTCTCGCTAATTTAGAGTAGGAATGTAGAGGAAGGCAGCCACCTGACTCTGTAACTTTTTTAAATAAAGTTTATAATAAATCTAAATCTATTCAGTTTATGAATGAAAATTTAAAATTTTTAACTCTCAATGTTTGTGGGTTGAAGTCGAAGCTTAAAAGTCCTGAGCTAGAAGAATTATGTCAAAGTTATGACGTTATCTGTTTTATGGAAACTAAATTAGATGAATATGACATGATTGATATTCCAAATTTTTGTGGATTACCTTTTTTGAATAGAAAAAGTTTAAAAACAAGTCAGGTGGCATTGCAGTTTTTGTAAAAAAAATATTTGTTTGATTTTGTGTTAACTTTGAATAATGAAACTGAAAACGTTTTATGGTTTACATTTAAAAAAGATGTTTTACTTGAACCAGTTGTTTTTGGTGCTGTTTATATACCCCCAGAAGGGAGTTCTTATAGTTCTATTGACATTTTTGACTCGATAGAATCTGAAATGATAAATTTTATTACTGAAAAAAATGCTAAGATTTGTTTAATTGGTGATTTTAATTCACATACAAAAAACTTGCCTGATTTTATTAATATAGATGATCAAATATGTGATTTTTTTCAAATTTGATTTAAATACTGTGAATAATCTAAATAGAAACACTCTTTATGCCAATAATATTTCTATTGTAAGACAGAGTATGGACAAAAAACCAGCAGACAGTTATGGTAAACGTTTATAAAGTTTGTGTAAAAGCCTTGATGTACATTTTGTTTATGGTAGAATTGGTAGTGACAAAAATGTTGGAAATCTTACTTGTAATAGTAAAAGTGTAATAGATTATTGCATAGCCTCCCCTGAAATATTCAAAATATTTTTAGAGTTTGAAATATTACCATTTGATCCCATGATTAGTGATATTCATTGTCCTATTCATTTTGTTTTTTCGTGTAAAGACAAACCTGCACCAATTTTCGCAGAATCTATTAATTTAGGCATTAAGCCAAAGTGGATTAAGGATAATTCTGTTAATTTTATTGATAAATTAGATGATGAAGAAATTGAAATACTTAATCAAAAGCTTGATACTCTTGATTTAATTCGGTGAATCAAGATGTTGTTGAAAATTTGATTGATAATTGCTGTTCTATTATGAAAATTGCGGCATCTTCAAGTGATATGCTTAAAATTTGTAGTCCAAATAGTAAACAGAAAAAGTGTAAAGTACAAAAGCCCTGGTTCAATGCTGAATGTCACAATAAACGTAAACAATATCACAAATCAAAAAATTTTCATTGGAGGGTGAGGTCGGTGGAGTCTAAATTAAATCTTGTAAGAAGTAGTAAAGAATACAAAAACAATTAATAAATATTTTAATAAATATAAGAAAAACTTTATTGAAAAGGTCAGAACATTACAATCAAAGGATCCAAAAGCATTTTGGACTTTGGTAAATAGATCTGATCCACAAAGCAAAGTTGTTGAAAGCAAAGTCAGTTTGGAATGTTTTTTGACCATTTTAAGAAATTAAACACTGTCGAAGAAGAAGGGGATGATTTTAATGATATAAATCCTGATAATATAAATGAATTGAAAACTGAATTGAACAAAGAATTCACTAGTATTGAAATAGATAAGGTTATAAAGTCCTTAAAATATAATAAGACATGTGGAAATGATCTTATTATCAATGAATTTTTAAAATTTTCTTCTGAGAAATTATTGGACATTTTTACTAAAATATTTAATATTGTTCTCAAAACTGGTATCATTCCTAAAGCTTGGTCAGAAGGTATTATATGTACTATTTATAAGAATAAAGGTGATCCTGAAAATCCTGATAATTATAGAGGGATAACCATTCTAAGTTGTTTTGGGAAACTTTTTACTTCTATATTAAACAATCGTTTGAATATTTATCTTGATAGTATGAATCTCTTATGCGAGGAACAAGCAGGTTTTAGGAAAAATTACAGCACTGTTGATCATATTTTTAATTTGAAATGTTTAATTGATCTGTATCTACTACGTGGTAAATCATTATTCTGTGTTTTTGTGGACTACAAAAAAGCATTTGACTCCATCAATAGAGCTGCTCTGTGGCACAAATTATTAAATCATAATATAGATGGTAAATTTTTAAAAGTAATCTATAATATGTACAATAATGCAAAATCTTGCATTCGCCAAGGTGCTGATTTTTCAGAATATTTTCATAGTAATGTTGGTGTTCGACAAGGCGAAAACCTTCCACCCGTGCTTTTTTCAATATTTTTGAATGATCTTGTTGATTTCATTTCAAGAGCTTATGATGGCCTTACAGATGTGACGGAAAGTATACATTTTTTACTTAGTAATAATGAAGTTGATACATATTTGAAACTTTACCTATTACTTTATGCTGATGACACTGTTATTTTGGCTGAATCAGCACAGCAATTGCAAGCTGCTCTTAATGCTATGTTCTTATATTGTAAAACATGGAAACTTGAAGTCAATGCTATGAAAACAAAAGTTGTTGTTTTTAACAAACGAAAACTGAATAATGTACCTATTTTTAAATATAATGGTGAAAATTTAAATATGGTCGATGAATTTTCTTACTTAGGAATTAATTTTTCAAGTAATGGGTCTTTTTCTAGTCACAAAGCTAAAATGCTAGCTCAAGGTAGAAAAGCCATGTTTAGTTTGCTAAAGAAAATACGGAGACTCTATTTACCTGTTGATCTTCAGTTGAAATTGTTTGATAGTATGGTTGCTCCGACCTGCAGCATCAAGAATACGTGACTGAGTATTTATGATAGTGCGCTCTTTTTTCTCTGACAAAGGATTTAAGAACATACGTCTAAAGAGTTTTTTCATAAAACGGACCCTTTTCTATAGGAAATTTATGATTCATACACCTAAAATGACAAAGAGCATTCCTTAGATCAGCTGACAAATTTATTAAATGATTCTCAAAACCGTGTTCAACTTTAAAAATTCTATAATTCAGGGTTTTGGTGAACTGGGACGATATCCAGTTGAAATCTTTATTAAATCTAGAATGATAGGTTTTTGGCATAGAATTGTCAGTGGTAAACAGGATAAAATTTGTTCATTATTATATAGACTTCTTTTCAAACTGAAGGAGCACAACATATATCAGTCAAAATGGCTTAATGTTATTGAAAATACTCTCAATGATTGTGGTTTATCTCAATATTGGTTGGCTCAGTGTTTTTATGTCTGGCAGAAGGAAATCTTTGCTGAGTAAGGTTATTCCAGAATGTCAAGATTTGTTACATGACTCTGCTGGTAACAAGAATATGTGTCTAACGGACACAATGCCCCGCTTCACAACTGTTTTGAAGAATGGTATATTTCTTGACCAGAAAAGCATGAGGTTGCTTTCATGGAAATATTCTTAATTCTTATTATGATTTTAGGTTGATTATACCCTAATAAGTATTTAATAAAATTCAAATATAAAAGCATACATCCTTCAGAGAAAAGAAACTTAAACCTATGGATAAACCTTAAACTATCCCCCTTTTTCCATGATCAGTGAAGCAAGAAGTTGGTTACATTGGTAAATATTTATAATATTTTTATTGATTTATACCCTAATGAGTATCTATATAAAATGTAATGATAATAGCATACATCCTTCACAGAGAAAAAACTTCAAACTGAGGTTAAACCTCATACTACACCCCTTTTTCCATGATCACTGAAGCATGAAGTTGGTAGCATGGATAATTTTTTTATTATGATTTTTGTTTAATTAGATGCTAATGTGTATTGATGTAAAGTTAAATAATAATAGCATACATCCTTCACAGAAAAAAAAACTTCAACCTGTTGGATAATATCACGCTTTTTCCCATGATCAGTGAAGCATGAAGTTGATTGCATGGGTAAAATTTTATTATGATTTTTGTTTAATTAGATGCTAATGTGTATTTATGTAAAGTTAAATGATAATAGCATACATCCTTCACAGAAAAAAAAACTTAACCTGTAGGTAAACCACATACTATCACACTTTTTTACCCGTGATCAATGAAGCATGAAGTTGGTTGCATGGGTAAAATTTTATTATTATTTTTGTTTAATTAGACGCTAATGTGTATTTATATAAAGTTTCATGATAATAGCATACATCCTTCATAGAAAAAAACTTCAACCTGTAGGTAAACCTCATACTATCACACATTTTTCCCGTGATCAGTGAAGCATGAAGTTGGTTGCATGGGTAAAATTTTATTATGATTTTTGTTTAATTAGACGCTAATGTGTATTTATATAAAGTTTCATGATAATAACATACATCCTTCCCAGAAAAAAAAAACTTCAGCCTGTAGGTAAACCTCATACTATAAAACTTTTTTCCCGTGATCAGTGAAGCATGAAGTTGGTTGCATGGATAAAATTTTATTATGATTTATTTAATTAGACGCTAATGTGTATTTATATAAAGTTTCATGATAATAGCATGCATCCTTCCCAGAAAAAAAAAAACTTCAACCTGTAGGTAAACCTAGCTTGGGACGGACGAACGGACGGACGGACGGATAACCCGAACACTATATGCCCCCCCTACTATCGTAGGCGGGGCATAAAAAAGCTTTGCTTAAATCAAAAACCGAGTTATTTGGAAACAATGTCAGAAAACTTTTAACCGAAGAAGGTAAAGACAATAGAGAGCTTATGCAACTACTTCCCCCTAAAAACAAAAAAAAGAAAAAGAAACAAAGACATTAATAATAACAAATTTAATGGCAAATCTTTTAGTCGTTTCAGTCAGCCTACAAATGTGGACCAGTCTCAGTTTTTTCAGTCGGGGCCTTCAACGTCAACCAGTCAGCAGACCCAGTTTGGGGACCCAGGCAATCATGGCGGACACAGCAACAGGGGCGTGCACAGAGGAAAATCCCAGAGACAGCAAAGAAACTAGTTCAGGTTACAAATCTAAATTCAGTTATCAAACTACCCCAAAAGGTAGAATCTTTGAGTCATATTCCAGTGGGGGGGGGGACAAAAGATCGATGGATCCTAGAAACTATCAAAGGTTTAAAATTGGATTTCATAGAAATGCCAAGGAAACAAATCTCCTATATAGAACCCACCTTCAGTCAGGAAAATTCAGCTCTGATAGATCAAGAGGTAAATTCTATGCTCGAAAAACGAGCAATCCATTTGGTAACAGACAGTTCCATAGGTTTTGTGAGCCCAATCTTTCTAGTCGAAAAAAAGGGAGGGGGGCTAAGACCTGTAATAAATCTAAAGGAACTAAACGGATACCTGAGCTATCAACACTTCAAAATGGAGGGAATACATATGATACAAGAAATGAATCAGAATGGGGATTTTTTGGTAAAACTCGATCTAAAAGATGCCTATTTCTCAATTCCAATTTGTCAACAAGATCAGAGGTTCCTACGTTTTCAGTGGAGAGGCAAGCTTTACGAATTCAGCTCCCTACAATTCGGGATAACAGTAGCCCCTTTTGTTTTTACAAAAATGCTCAAAGTACCAGTCAGTTACATGAGGTTGAAGGGTTTAAGATTAATAATTTATCTGGACGACATCCTTATAATGAATCAGTCAAAGGAAGGGGCTTCACTTGATTGCAACAATGCCATGACAGTATTACAGGGGCTGGGATTCTTGATAAATCTAGAAAACTCTATTGTTATACCAACACAAGAATTAGAATTTCTAGGCTTCATAGTGAATTCTGTCAAAATGACATTATCCCTACCAAAGAAAAAAAATTAAAAAAATTCAGAAAATTTGCAGACAGGTTCAAGGATCCAGCATATCTGTAAGAAAAATGTCAGTGTTGATAGGAAATTTCAGCTGTTTTGTCAAACCCTCTTCGCTACCGTCAATTGCAAATGGCAAGAAATCAAGTTCTAAAAATGTCATCCAATTACGAGGCACTAATTCGTCTGCCATTGGAAGCAAAATCCGATCTAAATTGGTGGTTAAATCAGGTAGACACTTGGAATGGGAAAAGCTTAGAAATTCAGCCTACCCAGTCAATGATAACTTTTCAGACAGATGCAAGTTCTCAAGGGTGGGGAAGCGTGAGCAACAACGTAAAAATAGGGGGTCCTTGGTTACAAACAGAAATACACAATCACATAAATGTGTTGGAGCTATTAGCCATAATGCATGCAGTGAAATCATTCCTGAAAACAAGTCCAATATTCAAGTTCTTATTCAAACAGACAACAAAACAGCATTGACCTACATAAACAAAATGGGAGGTACTGTCTCAATAAAATGCAATCAAATTGCAACTCAGATTTGGGACTGGTGCTTGAAAAGGGGGATATTCTTACACGCTCAGTTCATTGCGGGAAGAGACAACATGATAGCAGACTGGGAATCCAGACACCACAAGGATTCCAGCAGTTGGATGCTGGATCCCTACATATTCCAGCTGCTCATGAACAAGACTCTCCAGTGTACAGTGGACTTGTTTGCTGACAGGACCAATGCCCAACTTCCCCTTTACATGAGTTGGTACCCCGATCCAGAAGCAATAGCAGTAGATGCTCTGATGTAGCCCTGGGGGTCTCTTCAAGGGTATGCTTTTCCCCCGTTCAGCCTGATATCGCGATGTCTGACAAACATCAGGATAGAGAAAGCAACAGTAGTTTTAATAACACCAGCCTGGACTGCCCAACCATGGTGTGCAACACTATTGAGAATGTCGATTCAGGACCCAATCCTTCTCCCGTCAGATCCCCAGATATTGTTATCGCCAACGGGGGAAATGCACCCATTAGTAGCAAACAACGCCCTACAGTTAGTCGGGTGGGTTGTTTCAGGAGATCTCTCTGCTCAATGTCTTTATCTAAACAAACTGAATAATTATTATCCAATTCATGGAGTAAGGGAACAAACTCTGCATATGACTCGGCCTGGGGCAAGTGGGCTGGCTGGTGTCTGGAGAGGGAGACAGATCCCTTTTCAGCACCTTTAAGCTCAGTTCTTGAATTTTTAAGTTGGATGTTTCAGGAAGGTTTCCAGTATCGTACTATCAATGTTCACAGATCTGCAATTTCATCTGTGTTGCCACATATTAATAACCTGCCAATAGGCAAGCATTATTTAATTAAGAATTTAATGAGAGGAATTTTAAAAGGTAATCCTCCCTTACCAAGGTACAAAGAAATTTGGGATGTTGATACTGTTCTTAAATATTTATCATCACTACCAGAAAATTCTGAACTATCACTTAAAACCTTGTCTAAAAAATTAGTAATCTTACTGACTATTACTGCCCCGAAATGGGCCTCCGAGATTGCAAGGCTGGACAAAAACTTCATGGTGATTAATGATGAAGGAGCTAAATTTCAACCTCCTGGTCTTTTGCAAAACACAAAAAGACTGTAACCCAAAGGAAGTATTTTATGCTAGGTTTATTGACAATAAAAAACTGTGTGTTATTGAGTGCCTGAATGAATACTTGAAACGTTAAGCAGAATTCCGAAAATCTGTAGAAAAAACAGATCCTTTAATTCGCACTATCATAAAACCTCACAAGAGAGTGACACCAAATACAATTTCAAACTGGATAAAAGATATGATGAGTAGTTCTGGTATTAAGGCACATTCTACTCGTGGTGCCTCCACTAGTAAAGCAGCATGTAAAGGAGTTTCTGTTGGTGAAATCCTTGACATGTCTGATTGGACCAATGCAAATACATTTCAAAGATTCTACCAAAGATGCCCAACAAAACATGCTTATTCAGATGCAGTTTTATCATTAGGTAAGCTAGTTTATTTATTTACAGCTTTGAACATGCAATGTTATATCTTATGAATTTTCCAAAATATAATTGAAGATTTTATGAGGGCGCCAAGCGCCCGATATGAAATATTGATTATATGAGGAAAATGAAAAAGATATAACATTGCAATCTCACCACACCCTCCCTGTAGTTTTTTAAGATAGAATATGCTAATGAAATAGATGGGTAATTTAAATAAATTTTTCTTATAATTTCAGAAACTCGGGAACAGGACTGACGAATGTTGAAGATGAAGTGAGTTGTGAACTGTTAACGAGACTATTTCTTGGATTCAAATACCTTGCTATGTATATGTGACTCTCAGGATTAGGACGATGGATTACGAGATATTTATTTAACATTCAATGGCGTTTGATGATGGATTAAAAAAAAAAAACAAAAAAAAATCAGGTAATTAACGAAACTTGGAATCCCATTTTAGAATTCTAAGTATTCAAAATTTTGTTTTCCTACAAACGCTTGCTCAAATGCAAGATTGTATGCTCACTTAATGTAAAGAAAAAATGATGCTTTGACATTTTCAGGAAATTTACCAGAGTTTGAACGAAAATCCAAGTTCAGAAATCTAATTGCAAATCTACAGACTATATGTAATAATTCTGCATAAAGATTCTATCCCTGAATCCAAAAATGCAGGAGGAGTTTGTGTCACATGCCAAATGGGTCAAAATCCTCATCTTCGGGCCTTTGTCAAAATCAAAATCTTGGGCCTCTTGTTTGTGCCAAGGTAAAGATAAAAAAAATTCTGAAAGCTAATTGCACAGACTATAGGCAAAGATTATACAACAAAATTGAATCCTAAATCCAAAATTTTTAGGTGTCACATGCAACATGTGTAAAAATCTACGTTTTGGGGTCTCTTGTTTGCAGCAAGACCAATATATCAAATTCGAAAGCTTACTTTGCATCTATAGACTATATGCAACAACTCTAAAGTAAAAGCAAAATTAAATGATTAAATCCAAACAGTAGGAGAGGTTTGTGTCACAAGTGTGATTACGTACGGACGGACCACAGGGACTTGCTCCCGGTCTAGAAAAAAAAATGTTACAATCAAATATGAATCTCGGAGAAGTGTTTTTTTCTCTGAGATTCATATTTGAAAGTAAACATTTTTTTCTAGACCGGGAGCAAGTCCCTGTGGACGGACAGACCACAGGAGTCGCAAATGTTATCAATATTTTCGACTCCTGTGGACAGTAGACGTTGAGTACGACAATATCCCCGAACCTTTTTCGCAAATATGACAGACATTTGATATATTTTCATTAACAACAAAAAATAATGTATTGTTGTGAGGGGAACTTGAAGGTCGATGTTTCACACCTGAAAAAAATAACGTGCGTTCTTGATATCATATAGGGTATAGACCATCCAAAAAGTTAAGACTTCTTGATAAAATATAAAAAATTGTTGAGTTTTAATGCATTGTTTTCAACAACTTAGAAAAATGTATGGGGTACGCGTACAATATGCTGTGACATTAAGGTACGGCGTACTAAAATCCGGCGTACAAATATGTCTTAAAAATGGTCGAAATCCGGCGTACGAAAAAGGGGTCGGTACCCTCATAAATCTGTATCAAATTTGGACAAGACATGGATGGCTTCAAAAGGTTGTTTTATATGGAATATCAGAGACATATGTCTCTGGAAATATATGGTGAAAAAACTTGGCGATCGAATACTTTTTGTTCTTAATAGACGAGTGTTTTTAATGTGGGTAGGTAGGTACACAAAAATGTCTCTGTTTCAAACTATAAAAGAATATCAAAATTAAAATTTTAAAACGGCAATATTTTTTTATTAGCTGGGCCAATATGATAATTATTCAGGCCGAATTTTAACAAATAAACATTTAATTTATAAAAGTTTTGATAAAACCACGATTCTTGTCTCTTAACCTGAAATATGCATTACAAACCACAGAAAATACATGTTGCACCCCCAGGGTTGCACCTAGGCAACATTCGCATGAACTTTGCCACAAACAATTTTGCATTTAATAAATATTATAGTTAAATTTATGTTTACTTACCCTATTGTACAGTCACACGTTTCACAAATATTTTGTGATTTTACTGTCAAAATCAATTGTAAAAGAATAAATAAAGTCCAGTTGAAAACTTGCATGTTTTAAAGTACTACGGTCATAGTAGAAAGTGTTTACTCAGTACGAATGACAAGTGGTTGTACTTGTACCCCGGACTTGTACAAACCAATAGCTGTCCAGAGTGACTCGCGTATTTTCAGAGCTTTTCCTTTATTAGTGTTACCATTGGACCATGACATTTTTTTAAATCAAATATTATCAAGTTTTGCTCCGGTCCAATGCATCAAGAAATTTTGACCGGTCCCTAAACGACGGGAATATGACCTTTTAATTGAGGATGCTGAAAAATATCCCCTTGGGCCCCTTTCCCTGACATCATATTTTGCAAGTTTCTCAGACCTGGGTCAAAGATCTGTCAGCTGATATTCACTTGAAAATAAACTGTCATCTGTGTTACAAAATCAACCAATTATTTTGTACTGATAAAAACGTATCAGCCTCCTGCCAAGAGTTGCAATTTTTATTGTTGACAGGAATGTCTGAGAAATGAACATAAACGAGGTAACAATGTTAAATAGTGCAAATCCTAAGCATCTGGTTTGTTTTAATTCCAAAATCTATATAATATATCAAAATATTATGGTTTTTGTTGTCACATTCTCATTACTCCTATATCAAGTCTTATTCGGCTCCGCCTTCATAAATGTGAACTGTGTGCAATTTAGCACGCGGATGGATTTTCCAGAATTCTAAATTCTATGAATATCACTTGGTATCAAGGTATGTGAACCTATTGTCTTTCTTTTTAATTAGTATGGTACAAACAATCTTTAATTAACTTTTAATTAAGTGTTGGATGGGAACATGAAAATGAATTATTTGTGCATGTAAATTTTTTAATTTTCGCTTGGTTTTTATGCAAAGAAAAAGTAAAATTTATAAACATTTAAAAAATAATCTAAGGTCAAGCAAATTTATACGAATCACATAGTTAATGACAATTAAGTTTGTCCATTTGAAAGACGTCAATATCTATAAGTCATGCATCAGGGCATTTTATATGTTCAAAGTAAGACTGTTACTCCATTTGAAGCATGAATCTGGCTTTGAAACTACATATTATGTTGTTGAAATATTTCTTAGCATATCACTAGCATATAAGTAAATTCTTTATTTCATAGACTGTTTTGTATTTTCCGTCAAAACCAGCTTGATGGTTGTGAGTATGACAATATTTCATTTGTGTGCCTTTTCCGTCTGTAAATGTCTTTTTAAATTACAAATAAGTCACTTATAGAAGTTTGGTCATTCACGTGAATTCAGTTCCTAAGCTAGGCCATTTTTGAAAATATTCTTATATGGTGTAGAAAATGGTTAAATCTTGTCTCTGGAACCGCATTTCCGTGGAATAAAATTAATATATACTACACTTGTATGTTTTTGGAGATATTAGCAGCCGAACATGGCTATATATATTTCCTTTTTGTTCGTAAATTTTGCCATGTGGGTGTATAAATACTAGACCTTGGCATTTAGCTTAATTTGGATTTAGGGATATACCAAATTTTAACAAAAACCTGCAAAAATGTTCAATATACATAAAATTTGCATCCAATTAAGTGACAAATGGCTCAATATTTTTTACACCAGAATATATGATAGATAACCTGGGAATAAGGTCTAATTGTTGTGTAAACATTTAGCTAATTAAAGTAAGTAAAAAAATAGTAATTATCCTACTGTTGGTACTAATTTAAGTATGACTTACATGTATTTTATTTTATTTATTAGGAAAACGTTCAGACACATAATAAATAATACAAATATCATGAATGGTTGATGGAATGAAATGAAATATTATCCCTAGTGAAATAACCTTTTTTGCCAAATAGGCTTGCAATTCATTTTTGTTTTGTTTTGTTTTGTTTTTTTTTGTTTTTTTTTTTTTTGAATTTCACCAAATTTTGCTCACCATATCAACATAGTAGTGACTTTTAGCTACTTTGAGAAAGTGATCTTCCAACTAAATACCGGTAATCTGTCTTCAAAAATATTTTGATTTCATCTTCACTGAGTGCATGATGAGACATAGATCAAAACATTTCTTTTCTTTAAATCAAAGGTCTGGAAATCATTTTATTTTGCTGATGAGAAATAATTTGACATCGGTTACATACTAGTGTGAAGCTAGCCCACAATAACAGCCGACAATAACCGCTAGCCGACAATAAGCCAGCCCACAATAAGAAAGGATGCGTTCGACAAATTTCTTGTAAATTTCTATACAGATCAACAAAAATGATAAAAGAATTAAAATTTTAATTAATATAAGGGTAATTATACGATGTATTGATTTTTAATTAAACTAGTTGATATGGTGCTCTCTTGGAGGTCCGCGCTATGACCTGTTCTATTTATAATTACTAATTTTATATTTTAAGGTGTCTACGTTGCATTCAAAAGGACAGATTCCTTTTGAGATCTTCAATAACGTGGTGATATTACTTAAAAAAATGGTTATTATGTACAAAATTAGTAAGATTGATTTACCAAATTCTTTTGAAGGTCAACTGGCCGAACACAAATAAGGAAACACACATAAATTTATCAAAGAAGTTAAAAATACGCATATGATTCGCTTTCAAAAAACGTTAAATGTAACTAGGAAGACTACCTTTGGATTTTCAGGGAAATGCGGAAGGGAGGGGTGGGGGGGGGGTGGGCGTGTTGAGCGATTTTAAAAAAAAAATTAATCTTGGTGCCCGTGAAAATAAATATTCTAATCCTACATGTACTTGACACGGAAATAAATAATTAAAGGGTGAATTGAAGAATAAAACTTTTATTGAAAATACAAATAAATCATTTTATGTGACATTTGGTGAAAATAAATAATTTGTGCAAGATCTTCATAAAAAAACTACATTTTCCAGGCAAAATCACCCGAAGCCCACCCACGGCTGTTCAAAAAAAAAAAGAAGAAAAAATTCCGTGGGGCACGAAAATAGTGCTATACAAAATAGTGCCA
>MJUU01061692.1:16228-27140 GCA_002080025.1 Modiolus philippinarum | reverse complement strand
ACAAAAAAAAAAAAAAAAAAAAAAAATAATGAAAACAAGAGACAATATAAATAACGATAGGAACTCGGGACAGCCTTGAATTTATTTAAGCCTTAACATAATACCGATTAATATCAGGTACAGTCTTATTGTTACTCGGATATATAAATATTTGACTTGCATTGCATTTGTCTACTCTAAACTAAATTACAAGAAAAGTACATATAATACTATTTGTTGCAGTTTAAGGCCATGTGAACTATTGCTAACACTTGGTGTCTAGCGTCGTCATTTTAAACTTTTTCCAAAGAACTCCTTTTGCAATGGACCCAAGTAATCTCCAGGCGAAATACTTTCAAGTTTATGTTGTGATTTTTAAGTCTATGGACCAAACTTTGTGGCTGCCTTTTCTAAAATTAAAACCTATATGTAAATTGCTGTGGTTTTGCAAATACCTCAAAATCGGTCACAGATAAAAAAAAATCTGACAAGCGTGTAGATGATTAGCATGGGAAGATCTACTAGGCATATTAACCGGTCTTAAAAGTTATTGTCCTATTTCCGTAAAATTTCAAATTTTGGTAATAATTGTCTTAAAGATTTACAGCGACAGGAAATAGAGGTTATGTTTATATATTGCTAAAAAAGTGCGCATGTCACGATCTACCTATGCTGCAACCCTGAAGAAAGTTTGATGAAGCATATAGGTGTGACTTTTCTTAATATTTCCCAAACTATGGGAGATAGAGGTTAAGTTTGATAGCAAAAGTATTCAGCTTATCAAAAACTTCAATTTATGCATATGTCCGACAGGTTGGCATCTTATCCAAAATGGCTGCAACCGGAGAACAGTTGAACATAGGGCCCTATAAAAAATGCTGAAAATTGTTAATACTTGAAAACCGTTTCATATATCTATGTATGGTCACTTAATGGTCATTAAACAAATATAGGATTTTAGTAGAATTTCCGGAATCGCGGGGCCTAGTTTAACATTTGACCATAAGGGACAATGTTGTAAATTGATAATTCTTGAAATCCGTTTCATATATCAATGTGATCTTAGCTAAGCATTGTAACATCATTGTGGTCAACTTTCAAAATTTATTTATTTGCCCCTGTCACTAATCCAAAATGGCCGCCAACGGGGAACATACTTATGGGAAAAGGTCGTAAATTGTTAATTCTTGAAATCTGTTCCATATATCAAGGTGATATTAACTAGCCATGGTAACATTATAGTCATCCATCAAATGGATGATTTCAGTACCGTTGAATAAGGTTTAACATAGAATTGTATTGGAAAATATTTTAAATGTTTATTTCTTAATAACCGTTTCATACATCAAATTGATACTAATTGTGCATTTGAAAATGAAAGTAATATACCAGGTGAAAGAATTAACAACTTATTGGCCGTCTTCTCTTAGCAACCAATTGGCTGTCTTCTAGGGGTAATTATGGGATCTGCAAATAAATAATAAACTGCATGGAATACAGTCAGACGTCGGTAAACAAGTCGGTTCCTGTGGTAAAAACCGTAGGGAACAGGAAGTGTTGACCCGATGTCGTATTGGACATACTAGAACAACACATAGTTTTATCCTCAACAGTGATGATCGACCTGAGTGTATTCCATGCAATTGTCCTTATACAATTCAACATGTTTTAATTGAATGTGTAGATGTTGCCGATATCAGGCGTGATTTTTATTCTGCTGATTGTCTTTAGACCTATTTACAAACGTCGCTGGCGACAAAATCGTTCAATTTTTAAAAGGAATCAATTTATTTAGTAAGATTTAAATGGATCAATTTTAAATTGAGTTTCTAATTTCTAATATTGTTACTGTCAAACCATAATTTCTTCTATTATATTTTTTACATTTTACACATTTGTTTTACTTGTATAAAGTTATATGGTTTTATATTAATATTTTATGTATTTATTAAAATTGTTCAATATACTCAACAGTTCTCGCCACAATATAGCTGAAATATTGCTGAAGTTGGCGTAAAACATCAATCAATCAATCAATCTAGGGGTAATTATTCAACTCTGTTGGAAAATCTTACTAGGTAAGCGATACAGGCTCATTTTGAGACTCTAGTAAACTGATGAATTCACTTTTATTTTTTGATAGTTGTGTTATACAAGTTACAACGTAATGAGTAAAGATGTCTAAAATAGATTTCTTATCATCTGTACTTAAGGAACTATTTTAAAACTGATTGACTAAAAATAGGGGTATGATGAATCTATATAATTAGAGAAAATATACAAGTGTCATCAAATTTAAATGCCACTGTAGAAGTCTTGCTTTTACGGTGTAAAAAAGTGTTGTTGATTGCTGTATAGAACCTATTTGTAGCTGAAACAAGACATTTTAAGCACTTACTTGACAAATTACTGAGCAATATTCATAATGAAACCTTTATTTAATCTAGCTAACAAAAGCATACAATCCCAAAGGACATTGCGTTCACTTATCTCTGTGAATAGATAGCACTTGAAAGGAAATTATGACAATATATCTTAATGTTTTGTCAGGACAAAATTATGTAAATAACCAAACATTCAGATTATCAGAAACAGTGGTTCCAATGAACTTATTATAGAAGTTTTTTGACAATATGTATTTGTTATATATTTTCAAATGTCATACTTTTTGCCTTGGTCTGATGAGTCAGGGGCTTCATAACAATAATTAGCTGAATGATGATTATTCAAATATCCTCAAAACAAGCAGACCAATAAAGGTCGCTAATAAAAATCTTCGAATTCTTGAAAGAATTGCATGTACAAAAATATCATGCTAGCTATTTATGATCAATTCTAAAATTAATGGCAGCTCTTATTCTTGACATGAGGCAGCGCATGAACGTGGACATAGATGACTAGAAAATCTCAGACTTGTCAAGGTAACTAACATTGTAGTCACCAAGCCTGTTGTGTTCGACATGATTGAAATCGGACTTTAGGACGAGTGACAATATAAATAATCTTGGGATATCCGAGAATTTCCTACCTTGTACATTCACTTGGTTTTTTTGTTTTTTTTTTCGCTTGTATTTTACCATAAATATTCTCCAGGAACTGTCGTCCAGGTTCGTCGATCTACTCAAAGCGAGTCTCTTAACGCCATTAAATCTCGAATGTATGCAAGATTTTAGGCATGTTTGAAAAGGTGATTTTCCTTTATCTTATTCATTCCTATTACTCTAGGTAATGTTTAGGTAAACGTAAATGTTCAAATATATAAAACTACCTTAACATTACTCTGAACCTTACATTGCACTCAACCGTATACGCGAACTCTTCTTACCTTAATTGTTCTCCGAGAACTATGCTTAATAGGGGTGTATATGTGAAATCAACATAAATTGATGCAACATTTGAATAATAAGAAGAGTTTATTACAGCTACGACCACAAGTAAGAACCTATCTCAAATGTACAAAACAAATTGATATAGTATTTACAGGTAAACTGCAGTAATGTCTTTTTGACCTTGTTTCTAGTGCATGACAAGGAAATTGCTTAAAACAGGAACTGTTGACTGTTGTGTCTCAAAAGTGACATAATAAGTGTTTTGTATTTGTGTATTTTAATGAAATAAACTTCAAACAAATAAAAATTTATTACATTTTCATCATTAAAATATCAGTTTTAGAAATATTACCAGATGAAACGATGAAATATGTTATGCTTACAGTGAAACTCACAGTGTATTTTTTACCTTATATTGTTTGTAGTGAATTTTATATTGGACAAGAGCTAAATATGAAAAAGAAAGGAAATGGTGTAAATGTAAAGGAGACAACATCCCATCTCCAGGTTAAAACTACCCAAAACAAAGCATCTAGGGGTCATCGTACGGTCTTCAACACAGTGAGGAACCTCACACCACATAGCAAGCCCTAAATGGCCCCAAAAAGTGAATAAATCAATGGAAACAACCTAAAAGTTTGAGTCGTAATATGTAACTTACGGACCCTTTAAATACCACAATAGGTCCCTAACATACAAGGAACTGTTTATATCTTGATGGTTTGTCAGACCCTTATCTTCCTTTTATCTAAATAAATCTACGGTTCTACGACGACACCGTAGAATGAATATGTGACGCTGTGTACTTCTCCGTCACCTTATTGTCCCCCGCCTTTCGCGAAAGCGGGGGACTATAGAATTCGCCTTTCCGTCATTCCGTCATTCCGGATGTCGTTTCCGGATGATAACTTGAGTATCCCTTGCCCGATTGAAACAAAACTTATACAGATGGAAGGAATACGGAAGGGCAAGAACCCTATTGATTTTGGGGTCAGTAAGTCACAGGTCAAGGTCACAATTTCTAAAAATAGAATTTATTGCACCAAAATTTGGTCCGTGTGGGAAATTTTTATTTTTTATCCGATTTCGATGGGATTTTTTTCCATTAGATTCCTCTCAATGAATGCTTTCATACATATGTGCATTTACTCCATATCCCTTCATTTCTTATTTTAGACAGGAGTTTGTCTCTCCTGCAGCGTGGAGTCCGTAAAAAGATTCCCCGTGCGAGAGATTTATGCTCTTTATACATTTCAGGTATGGTGAACTTGTGCTTGAGAGAATTTCTCATATGGATACACTATCACACTTTCGAATTTTGGCATTCTATTTTTGTAATTTCAAAATGTGATCTGACCACCTGTTAAAATTGCCCACATCTCACTCATTTATACAGCCAAGTTTTCTCACAATCGACTTGATGAGTGCCCTGTGTTTGTCTATTTGTTGTGATTGTCCACCAGCTTGGGAAACTGGTGCTTTTGTCGGGCAACGGATGACAGTGATTGTAAGAACACTTTGCCAGTTTACTTAATGTTTGTTGACAATCCCGCATCTATGGCCGGAATAAACATGGATGTGGCATTGCTCGACATCTAGCAATGAATTCCGCTCAAACCGGTGCTAGGGGCCGTCTTGAACTTACTATGAAGTATGGGCAAAGCTCATTGTTGAAGGCCTCATGGTGACTTCAAGATGAAGAACAACAATAAAAGCGTTGTTCCATTGCTTTTTACCATGTATTTTTAGAGATTTTGTCTCATGTGCATTTACTCCATATCCCTTCATTTCTTATATGCCAACAGATTTCTGGTATCACTTACCGTTTTCAAGATAATTGGGGTCAAAGTTGTTGGTGGGGGTGGGGGTGCCAAAATTTATTTTTTTTATTTTTCATCGGATTTTGATGGGGTTTTTTGCAAATGCTTCCTCGTGAAAAATGCAATAAAACTCTCCCCAAACATTTTTTTTTCATCTTGTTCCGTTTTTCAGGTAAAAGGAACATACAACTCTAAGGCGGGGGGACCTTGAGCACTGCTCTATTTTTATAAATTAAAGCAATGACATTTACAAATAATGTTACTTGCAGCTATTACAGCTTGTTCGTGTAAACATCGGTACTTTGACGGCTTTCTCAGTCTGTGTAATAGTCTACTGGTAGGTTATAACTCTTAAGCTGTATGTAAGTTACCCTCGCGCAATATATGATTTATAAACCGTTTATATACCGTTGTAGGACAACAGCAAACTGTATAGAAATTGTTGTGTTGATTTATTTGCGAGTAAAAATATTCATGCATTGAAACCAAATTAGAAACACAAAAGATTTGATTTTTTTTTCGACGTGATTCACGATGAATATTCCATGATTGATACACGTTTAATACACAGTAGTGTATAAACATATCGATAGATTTGATTTTTTTTCGACGTGATTCACGATGAATATTCCATGATTGATACACGTTTAATACACAGTAGTGTATAAACATATCGATATCATTTTGTATTGTCTGTAATACTGGTTCGTAAAGATGCTAATTAAACAATATACGCGTAGTGTCTTCAAATATGAGATTAATTTATATGAGGCTTTGAAACAGGGACAATGAGAGCTTCAGCGAGCATTGCCACCTGATTCGTGCCGAATACAAGTAAATCATTTTTTAAGACACTATTTATACTACAATTTTAGATATTAGTAACTTTATTTACAGGGCTTAAAACTATGTAAATCCAATAGAACCTTGCTGTTTCTATTAGGGCTTTCATCAACTGCAAAAGTGAAATTAACACAGAGAAGTTGACTGAATGCCGGAACTGGAAATGAATTACTTTAATTATAGCTGTATATGACTGAATATGATTCAATATAATTATATTTCTCATCAGAATTTCTTTTTTAATTGTGTGAAATAGGAATATGGATAACAAAATACCGAAGTTACTGTTAATTTATATTCTGCATATGAGCATTTCGACAACTTATGTCTCATCAGTGCAGATAAAACCAAAATATGTGGACGTCCATTTACCAAAATACGTGTAAAAGCTGATAGAGAACAAATAACCAAAATGATCCAAATAGAAAAGCCAAAATTCAGGTAAGGACAGAGACAGACTACTGGGTTGGTGAGTACCCTCGGGGACTAACAGTCCACCAGCAGAGGCATCGGCTCAGTGGTAATAGATAACAAAATACGAGTGAGTGTTGACGTCATACAGTCAAAATGGCTGTCATTTCAGCCATAAAGGCGTAGCATAAATTCTTTATACTGCTAGAAGACGAATGCACCCCTCAATATATGCTAAAAATATTCCAATTGCAGTATAAAAAGCAATATTATATGTTTTGTATTTTCAAACAAAAAAGTCTTTGAACGTTAATCTTGGAGAATGAGCAAATTCACTCAGAGGTTCTTGAATCGTCGGAGATCTTAAGATTGAACGAAATAATTACTTAAGTTCCTTTATGACAATTTTATAACAATTATCTAACAGCAAGAGATATTCGTGTCAACATAAAGTATCCGGTTTACTGATCAAGGTAGTAAATGATTTAACAGTGAATTCTTTGGTTACTGAACTGATGTTAACAATGTACATAACCATAAAAAATTTCAATATAAAATAATTATAGAAGTCATGCATTTTTCTTTGTGACTAAAATTTATTTATTTGAAGCGTGCTATAGAAGTTAATCATGCTTAGACAATTACTTCCTAATAAAGTAAAATTAAGTTGAAAATTTCAACAAAATCGGTAAAATTGCTAGTTTTCTTCTGATGAATGACTTTATCTTTTGTGTATTCTCATTATCTTCATCTTCTCAGGAATTTAAAAAGGATGAGAACCGGATAATGTCTGTTCAATTAAAAAGTAATACGAGATTCATTGTCTCTAAGATCGATCGACTAAAGAAATACATGAAAATGCAAATAATAAAACTATTTTGATAGGACAAGTACTAAAATATCATCGAATAAATGAATCAAATTTCAAAATCATACCTGAGAAATTATTCAAGGATTCTATCAATATTCGTATGCAAAGAAAATACTTAAATATTATTATTCAATGAATGTCATAATTCGGAGATACAGCTTCATGTAGTTAAAACAAATTTGTACAAGATATAGAACAGCAGGTTTTGTTCCAATGTTCAATGGCAACGGTAGCCATTTTTATTATTCTAAAATATAAGAAATAATTTAGGCTAGGTTTTTATTTTCTAAAAATATTTTGAAAGGACTGAAGATTTAAGGTAACCCAATAGTATATTAGCCTTCATTATTATAGCAACATCAGCCATTTAATAAATTTGAGGAACCATCCAATCTTTGCTATCTTTTCCTTAAAAACAGTCCCAAAAGAATTGCTGCTGCTTACTCCAAATTTCTTCAAATTTTCTCAAAATTCCAAAATTTCCCCAACAACACTTTCAAATAGCCACTTTAAGATTTATCAGAGCAGTAAATTGTCTGTAAACGTTTTATCTCTTCATTCTGTTAAATTTCAAGGCAACGACAACTCTTGAAAACACTATTTTAAAGGGATTTTTGTGTCAGAATCTCAGAACATATTGTAAATGTAAAGTCTATTACGACCCAGTGACATTGATGAAATCTGACTTTGACTACTCCTGACGGTATGCAATATTTTATATATTTCAACCGTAGTGTTGATGTTCCTTCTTGGAAAATACCAACGAATTATCCACATACTACTTAAACTCCCTCCCATGGCAATCTGCAAACACAAAAGGTCCAAGATTTCTAGTCTAGTTGAGGTTCTTTCTTGTTCATAATGTATAATTTATACTGATCCAATAATGGGTTGTATATAATAGTACAGCTGTGTACAAATGAAATTAAACTTCTAAAAGATAAAATCACTATTTGATAATTGATGATGACTCTTATCTTCTCATCTTGCATTATCTATGATTTTAGGTTAGCTTTGAGAAAATTGATTTTTTTTTTATTTTTATGTAGCTAAACAGTTATACATATGTTTCACTTAAGGAGGTTCGCTCCTTCTGCCAGATTTTCGGAATTCTCTGATTTTATCCATTCAAAAGCATTATAATTTTTTGCCCATGGACCCCCTTATTTTTCCTCATAATTTCATTTTATACATCTTTATGAACATTCTGCGAAAATTTTATCAGATTTTATTTATTCTGTTACATTTATTTCTGATCGAACCTGGCTAATGTTAATCCTATGAAAAATCCGAGGAGTTCAGTTTCCCGCCAAATTTTCAGTCACTTAAATCTCAAAAAACGAGATCATCAACCAATCAATTTCTTTCGCTTAAATTACTTCTTTTTTTAATTTTTTAACAAAAAATCACATTTATTTGAAATCCTATTTTTTTCAAATGGAGTAGCGAACCCCCTTAAGAAATCATTATATCTATAATAGTTCACTTCAAGATATAGCTGAAATGCTGCTGAAAAGTTTAACACCGATCAAACGAAACAGGATCTAAAGATTTTTCGATAAATTTCATATCGCCGACACGTCAACATTCAAGGCAATTTACTTTACACAATCTTACATGGTGAATGACTTTGGCTACTTGCACAGCAGCAAAGGGCATAGTAGACCAATCTTTACAAACTGATGTTTTAAGTTGTGATCGAGAGAGTCATCAACATTAACAGTTTTTGCTTCATGCGCACCTGTATTTACTGATAATTTTTATGAATGTTCTTTAATCTCGTTTCCTGATAGTTTCAGTACCTCTGAACAGGCATTGATGTAGTACAATAACGGGTCACTGTCAAGAAGTCACGTGCGCTTTGCTATGCGTTGCATTCATACCCGTCGGTTGAAATGCATCATAATCATTGCAATAGAGATAACTAAACACCGAAGTCACTGTCAAGAATGATTCTACCATGCTAATACAAAAAAAAATCAACTAATTTCCATTTATTTAAGAGTTTCATGTAACATTTTGTGAAGTGCCAATAAATGAAATATGGGATTTTATACGTACTTTATCACGGCGTAACGAATCAAGCTCGCCCTAACGGGTTCGCTTGATACTGGCCGTGATAAAGTCTGAACAAAAAACAAAATGTAATATAAGTCATTTGTTCAGAGAATAAATGTAGGTCTACCCGAAGAAAATTTTTAGCAAAGTCCCGTAATAAGTGTTTTAGCTTGATGAAACAAGAAAAATTTTCTTCATTACATGTCATCAGCCATCTCTTACAGTTTATGAGTTAAATCATTGAAAAAAAATTTAAATCGTTAACAAAGTTGTATTTTGTAAAACTGGACATTTTCTCCATAACATGTCATTAGCCATCTCTTTCGGTTCACGGGTTAAATCATTTATCACGAAAAAAATCTATGGTTGCTAAGGATTTCATTGTGTTGCTAAGGACTTTGAACTTTGATTTTAATGTGATATTGTAGGTAATATAAAGCCGAACATTTTCGCAATTCAAAGTTTTTTTCTATCTCTTACAGTTTTTGAGACATAAGCAAGAAACCTCAATTTTGGACCCGGAAAACAGTTTTCGTATCATAAGTCCATAACGCTTGGTCCAATAATTTTTGACCCAATATATTAAATGTAGATCTTGATAAAATACACATTTTATTTATTACATGTTATCAACTATCTATCACAGTTTCCAAGATATACTATAAAAATATATGGTTGCTAAGGATTTCATTATGTTGCTAAGGACTTGAAATTTTTTCCTTGATGTCATTTTAAAGGTCATATTAAACTGAACATTTTTGCTTTTTAAGTTTCTGTCTATCTCTTACTGTTTCTGAGATATAAGCAGAAAAACCTCTATTTCGGACCCCTAAAAACAGTTTACGGACCCTAGGTCCATAGCGGTTGGTCCAAAAATTTTGGACTCATTTCCTCTTTACAACATTACGAAACTTTTTGCCTATGGTTGCTAAGGACTTTTATGGCATATAACGTTGTTGCTAAGGACCTTGACCTTTGACCTTGACCCCATTTTGTCGGCCATATTGAGCTGAACAATTTATCTTCTTTATAGTTTCTTCGTATCTTTAATAGTTTTTGAGATATAGGCAAAAAACTCTAAAATCAGACCCCGAAAAATGGTTTTTGGGCCATAGGTCCAAAATGAATGGTCCAAATGTAGACCTCAATGAGACAAACATTCTCTCAAATACATTTGATCATCTATCTCTTACAGTTTACGAGTTAAAGCGATAACAAGGCAAAAGGTGACCTTGACCGGTAACCTTTGACCTGACATTTTTAATTGGCCATATATGACTAATGAACAATGGTGAAGGTTTCAGGTTTCTACGACTTATCGTTTGGGAGTATTTAGCATTAACGCAAACTCAAAATCTTTCAAAGGGCAATAACTCATATAAAGAGTCGTCACATTTCTTCGGACCAAATGTAACAAAGTTGCGGCTTTTGATTATGAACATTTTTCCCTTTATATGTTTTCAGCCATCTATTACGGTTTATGAGTTGAAGCGATAACAAGGCTTAAGGTCATCGGTGACCTTGACCGGTGACCTTTGACCTTGACATTTTTAGATGGCCATATATGACTTATGAACAATGGTGAAGGTTTCAGGTTTCTA